>PVKA01010796.1:0-63151 GCA_004027165.1 Ctenomys sociabilis
ACTCCTGCCTCTAGCTCCTTCTGCCAGGCACAAACTCACGTCCTAGCAGGACAGCTCACCAGACATAAATTCCTGTATAAGCCAGTCCCAATATCACCTCTAGGAAGAGACCTCCACACATAAAAGCCCTTTCTCCTCTGGTCAGAGGCGGTGGTCACTGTGATGCAGAGCTGGTCGCTATGATGCATATATACGAACCAATCCCCAACTGATGAGCCATGCTGCCTCTGTACTTCCTGTTTGCTTGCACCATGAAAGCCCTAGACCACTATAGATTGCCGACCTGATCAGTCTGTGATAACTAAGGGATATTATTAACCCAGTAGTCCTGTGTTTTATAACCAAAAACTTGGACAGATACAGGATTTGAAATTCTTCATTAGATATTCTCAAGAAGTAACCGTGTAAGGCAATGGGTATTTAAGAAATTAATTTCTGTCATATTTCTTTCCAAATTCCCTTGAAAACTTGCCACATAATAATATCCTTCAAAAACAAATCAATTTTTATAGGCATAATGAAACTAAATACACTTATTATTTGGAATGAACCCTTCCTATGACTTGCGTTTAGCTCTACTGTGATTCCAAATCTATGCATGTATCAAGATTAACCTGCACTTTCTGGACTGGTGTCCAAGGGAACAAGCCCAGGACACTTGGGTCCAGGAGTCAGAGGTTATATCTCATCAATAGTGTGGGTACCTGTGATTCTTTTAAATATTCTCACCAGGACCAGGGAGATGGCTCAGTGGAATACATGCTTCCTTGGCAAGCACGTGGGCCTGAGTTCAATCCCTGGTTCTGCCAAAATAAATAAATATTCTCACCCTAAATCTGTGAACTAATGACTCCCAGCCTACAAGAGATTAAAGTGAAAATTTTTCTTTCCTTTTTTTAAGAAGAATTATTTTAAAGAAAAACTGAGAAAAGGAATGTGGAAGTATATCAAAAACTGTAAGTACAATAAAAATATCAAATGTTCTAACATGCTGTACAACTGCATGCTGTTAAGTGGCATGCAGACTATGTCTTTTCTCTAAACTAATCAAGTTGGAAATATTTAAGAATTTCTTTTTTGTTAGAATTTCTTAACATGTAAATTTATTTCCAATGTTTTGATTATTGTAAATAATCTTGAAGTTTCCTCAACTATGGTACTATATAATACTTCTAAGACATGCATGCTAAGATACTTTGCAAAACCACCCAGGTAGTGAGTATGGTTATGTTACTGACTAGCACCTGTTCATGTCCTGCTTCTGTCCCACTTTATCCATCTCTCATGTAGTACAACTCTAGCAAAATGTAAACTTGGTGGGTTTTGTGTGAGCAATGACTCTAAAGAAATCTAGGCATTAATGCTAGTGGTGAAAGTGAAGAAATGAAGTGGAAAATTTAATTACATTATAAATCTCAATGTGAAAACAGTTTATTCAAAAGTGTAACTGAGGGCCGGGGAGATGGCTCAGTAGGATAAGTGCTTCTCTGGCAAGCACAAGGGCCTGAGTTCAATCCCTGGTTCTGCCAAAAGTAAAAAAAAAAAGAAAGAAAGAAAATTACAACTGAAAACTCCATGGCGACTTAGGCCTAAGACATAGACATAAAGGAATTCACACTGAAAAGTCTTGTCGCCTGATAATTCTAGCTAGTATACAAATTGTCTATCCACTTTACTAAAGCACCTTCTTAGGCACACTTAGGCTCAGAGACCATGGTTCAATCCCCAGCACCAGATGCTGTGCCAGCCCCACCCCAGGGTGGGCTGAGCTGGCCAGAGTTCAGGTGTAGGGAAACACATCTGTACTCCCAGCACTAGGGAGGCTGAAAGCAGGAGGATCGCCACAAGCCCAAGCTGTGCAGTGAGACTCTGTAACAACCAACTACATTTTAAAAAATTGTTTATCAACTAGATGATAATGTCACACTAAAATGTTTGTACAAGTTCTGAGTTGCTCTTAAGTCCTTCCTAAGAAGCTGTGTTTCCTATGCATATTTTCAAACCACAGGTTAAACTTTTTTCCTACTTCTACCAGTATGGCTTTAGAATGATATATAATTGTACAACAGAGTTGGAAAGGAAAGACTACATTTCCTAGTAACAGTTTTCCTAAATTTATGCTGCAAATTAAGTGCTACATTTTAAAAGTTTAAAGATTTGAAAATTACTTATGTGTGTATTCCTCATAAGGCCAGGTCTTACTGAATTTTCATCATCATAGGTGAGATAGTCTTCTGTTAGGAGAAGCTTAAATAGTTTCAACAGGTAGTTGACCAATAAGTTGTCAGCCCCCTCTGTGACTGTGCCCTTTACCATGTGACTTTACCATTCCTCCATCCAGATGTGGAGTATTTTTTTCCACCTGTTGGTTCTGAGTTGGGCTTTCTCAGTTATTTTGACCAGTGATATAACAGTGGCTATGGCCCAAGAGGCCTAAATATCAGAGCTTACTGCTAAGATTCTTTCACCCCAGTGAGAAGGTTGGGTCTTGTTAGGCCAGCATCCCAAGATAAGGGCAGCAGACACAAGAAACTAAGCCAAGGGACCCAGCTGAGGCCAAGCTAGATTCATAGTTGACTCAAAAGTCACCATGTAGGTACATTAGTGAGCCCAGCTAAAATCAGCAGGTGGGCCAAGTAAAGCAAGCCTTTGGGTTCCTGAGAAGTACATGTAGAGACACTCCTTCATCTGTGATGGGCTATGTGTCACTAAAACTTCCATGAAGTCAAGGGCAGGTCAGATAGCTCCGAAGACTGAAGCACCTGCTTTACAAATTTCTCTCCTGAGTTTCCCAAATAAAGTTGACACATCCACCTTCATACTACTCTTTTATCTTGTACACACACACACACACACACACACACACACACACACAGACTGATTCTATAGAGTTTGCATCTCTTAGAGCTTCAGTATCCAAAGTTGCTAGAAATTCCAGTAAGCTGATCTCATTGGAAAAACCATGCCAGGTGTTGCTTACCACACCAACTCATGGCATTTCCACTAAACTAAAAATAAATTAGTTGGTTAGAAATCCAAACTCATTGCAGTGGTAGCTGGATTATACAAACCCATTAATGGAATATCATACATTTCAATCTCCTAAAAAAAAAAAAATAATAAGTTTTCCTTTTATTGTTTGGGCTCAGAGGTCTATCATAAAAATGAACTTGAGGAGAAAATTAGTTAAGACAATTGATCAGAGTGTGTATTGCTGTGTTCATGTATATTCATAAGAAATATTTTCACTTCTGTTGAGAAACAAGAAAGTAAATTATTTGATGCAGTGCAATGCTGACACTAACTGCCTGGAGTTAGACCAAATATCCAGGCCAAAAGCACAGCCCGCCAGCAGGCTTCCTTCCCTCCAGACACCCACCTAGGCTCCCAGCTTCCTGGATTTCCACATCTCTCCCCAGCTGCCTACACACTTGGAGTTTTCCACTCCTGCCAGAGGTTCAACGATTCACTAGAATGATCCACAGAACTCAGAAAATGTCATACTTATGATTACAGATTTATTACAAGGGACACAAATCAGTGTCAGACAAGTGAAGGAAACGTGAAAGAGCTGAATCCTTCTGCGTCCTCAGCAGGCATCACCCAGGGGCACACCAATGTGTGTCACCAACCGAGATGAACACTCACACTGCAGGAGTGCAGAATTTTTGTGGGGATTTTATGACATAGACCTTATTCCCTGGGTCATGGGCCGCATGATAAAACTTAATCACCAGTTCTTTCTCACTCCAGAGGTCAGGCTGATGAGGCATGTCTGACAGTCCCAACTTCCTCCTTACAATGCCAGCCCTTGTTCTGAACCTGTACAGAAATTGCTTACTGTGCCAGCCCCACCTGTAGGGCACGCTGAGACTGGGCATGGTGGTGTGCGCCTATAATCCCAGCTCTTGGGAGGCTGAACACAGGTTGGTCACTACAAGTCCAATTTATATAGTGAGACTCTGTGACCCTGTCCTAAAAATACAAAAAAAGGGGGGGGAGTCCTCCAAAGAAGAACAAAAACATTTCTATCACTCTAAAAATTCCAAGGACTTAAAGGCTCCCTCCCAAGAAACAGAGACAAAGACTACCGTAGTGCTCTATTATGCAACACTGAATGTATTAGCTAGTCTTCCATTGCCATGAAAAATAATCTGTGATAAACAACTTGTGAAGAAGTTTTATTTTGTATAAAATTTTCAGAATGACCCCATACTTTCCGCAAGACTCCACCTCTGGGCTGTTCCACCACCTTCCAGTGGTACCACTAGCCAGTGACCAAGTCTGTAACACATAAATTTTGGGGAACATTTAAGATCCAACTCAGCAGGAGTTCATGCCTGTAGCCCCATTTACCTGGGAGGCTAAGGGAGGATCTCCAACACCTGATGGAGCAACATAATAAGATTCCAGCCCTAAAAAGGAAAAAAAAAAAAAAAAGTTAAATGCTATTTGGAATCCAAGTGCCAAGTAAGTCCAGAATTCTGGAGCTGAAATTCTCTTCAGTTCTCCTCAGCTCTCCTCAGCTCTCCTCGACTCTCAGTTCTCCTCAACTCTCCTCAGCTCTCCAAGTTGATGTGGTGATATTATCAAGAAATAAAACAACACCAAGATCTGGTCTAGCTAAGTAACTTGTGATTAGGAAGTACCCCAAGTAATTAGGAAATTGAGTATCCTGCTCTATGACTGTACTTCAGTGACTGGGCTGATTTGGCATGGAAGATTGAGTTACCTGATAGTTTCCATTTAAAGGGTGAGTTCAGAAGAAAGACTCCAGGTAACGCAGAGTTCACGCCCCTGGTCATGAGGACTTGAGGACAATCAGCATGGTGTCTGCAAGACAAAACAAGTGTCTCTGATGTAATAGGAACTTGGTATATCCATCGGGAACTCAAGCCCCAGTATCCCTTATCAAGCAGAGTCATTTATAGGGTCATAAATCACATGAATATTTGAAGAGATGTTGGAGTCCTGCCGTCTCCCAGTGAAAAGCTGAAATCATTTAGGCCAAAGAAACTTTAAAGCTGAGGAAACTTACCTAGCTAAATTTAAAAACCTACTTATGCCAACTAAAATGTGAGCTGGAAAACAAAACTAGGCATGGTGGCTGGCACATGCCTGTAATTCCAGCACTGGGGAGGCTGAAACCAGGAGGATAGCTATGAGAGTATAAATAAGATTATATGCAATAGGGGGTATAAAGCTGCTTAGAAAATAAAAATAAAGAAGAGCGAATAAACCTATATATATCAAATTTTCCATTCCTTCTTTCTGAAGAGCTGCCTAAAATTTTCCAGACATAGTTTATTTTCTGCCACAGAAGAACAAATAAACCAAAAACCTAATAATCACAGTTCATAACAAAGGAACTTTTAAGCACTCCATCCCATTTTTATAGGAAAACACAGAGACACATAATTTAGATTCTCTGATCCATCCTTTGTCAAAATGAGTAATCGCTAAGCAGCAGGGCATCTACAGCAGGCAGCAGGGCGGCTCTCATTCTACTCAGTGATGTACACAGCTCTCTCAGGGTGGATTTGGGTTTTTTCTGCTGCAAGGTAACTGTACCCTTGCTCAAAATGTTCTAAATCCTGGATAGTTAAATGTTGCCTTTTGCTTAAGCAGTGAGCAGACTTACACAAACCTCTCCTTAACTTCTATAAGAAAAGGAAGAAGAAGAAGAAGAAGAAGAAGAAGAAGAAGAAGAAGAAGAAGAAGAAGAAGAAGAAGAAGAAGAAGAAGAAGAAGAAGAAGAAGAAGAAGAAGAAGAAGAAGAAGAAGAAGAAGAAAATGGGCATGTCTAGTTGTCTAGCTTTGGTGATTTAAATTAAATTACTCTTCATCTACCACTTAGTCCCTTTTTCTTTCTTTTTCTCAAGAAACAAACACAAAATAGTTCATCAAAACAGCCATGCCTCGGTGGTTAGGGAGAAGCTCAGGTTTTATGTTGCTTTGTGTTTAATAGGAGGATGAGAAGGTGGTGGGTGCCCTACCCAAACACTATAATTCAACCCAACTTGCCGGTCCCCTTTGATTAAAGCATTTAAAAAAAAAAAACACACAGATAGGAAGCTGAGATTTGCCTTGAGATAAAGATGGTCATCATAGATCAAAAGACATTGCACATGTGTCAGTCAGATTAAGTGACAGGATGTGGGGAATGGTGTGTCGCCTATCTAGTTACTTTGTGCATGAGCACATTGGCTGAGTGCAGGTAGTCCACTCAGACAGAAAACAGGGAAATTAATACAAGGCAATCTATAATGGTTACAGTGTCTATTCTGATATGGATCCAAGACCACATTTCTCCTAATTACTAATAGAACTATAATTTTCTATAACTGTCCATCTTGTCTTACCCAGGATAGAAAATTAGCTGTTACTTTCATCTGGCTTTTCTGAGAGGGTCGGCATTATAGCCTAAGTACTCTATACCCCACATACATAAATACAGGATTACATGTTAACAGAGTGGCTCCCCAGGCCTATGAGAAAACTATTTAAAATTCTTCCTCTCAAAAAAATTCACGAAAGGTATTTTGGAGGACTTAAAGGGGCAAATAATATAAAATAATGTCAATATTAATGGGGTCCAAAAAGGAATAATAAATTGGTTTTGAGATTACTTGAAATGAAGGACAGAAGAGAATGAAAAAGAGCAAATAGTTTGCTTGCTAGTAACATGTAAAAGCCATACAATGATCATTTTGCTGGAATGGTAAGTCTCAGTGGCAGAGTGTCACAGAAGTTCACAGTCAACTAAGGGTACTCCTCAAACATGACGCCTGCCTGTAAGTCCAGCTACACAGGAGGCTGAGGCATAAGGATTATGAGTTCAAGAACAATCTGATAACCTGGGAAGTTCAGCGAGAACCTGCCATAAAAGTTTTTTTAATTTATCTTACCTTTCATAATGAAGATGATCTTGGATAATAAGGGCTCTGCTACAAATCATAGTAATTAATAAACTTATATTAGGTAACTTCACAGTGGGGGTTGTTTCCTTAATGTGGTCACTAAAACTAATATTCTAGAGTAGGAGCTTCTCATTTACTCTGATGAGGTTTGATTGTCTCCAGTTTAGTAATAATCATGCCAAATTCCATTTTACCCTTGACTGTACAATGGATCAAACTATAATGAGATGCATGAGGCACTTGCCTTGGGCATATTTAGTTTAGCTCCCAAAATTTCATTGATTAAGGTGAATGTTAAAAACTGTGAATTACCAAAACATTTTTATATATTGTGCACTGCGGAATTTTTGTGTTCACTTTTAGTGCACTTTTTCTTGATTGCTGAAGTTCAGGACATTCTTAAAATTTTATTCCCTGGGTAAGTGTTTCACTTACCTTGTGCAATCTCGGGCCTAATAAACCCACTCCAAGATTTATACAACTTCAGAATCAGAGTTTTCTTTCTTTCATCCAACTTAAGGTTTTTCAGGCTCAGCACTTGTGACCTCTGGCGGGGGCACTGTCGGGTACTCAGCGACATTGTCTTCTACTCATTAGATGCCAGGAACAATGCCAGGTGCCTCCACATCTCCTATGATTATTTATGACTGAAGGTGTCTCTAACTATTGCCCGACCATTCTGGGTTGAGAGCCTATCTCACACCCTTTATCCTGAAAAGCACCCATTTCTTCCCATTGTGTCCTCAAAAGAAATGGAAACCAGCTTTTCATCATCTTTAAAATAACAACCTTAGGAGATTCTTTGCTTTGTAGAGCTTGTGTTTACTTGTATAATCTAATTAGAGTGACGATAATCGTGTTAGCGTGTCTAGACTTACTAAGGTCAAACCCCTGGCCTTTGTAAGGTTTATTCCTATCTAATATCTGACATCTCAGGAGACTGTGTGCCCATCTGAGGCAGTAGCTGTGCCCACAATTTGGAGACGCCTTGTAATCGTAACCTCCTTCTCAAACTGTAAACTCAGCTTCCTCATTGCATTAGAGCACAAGAATCAGTCACTTAACTGCATTTGAGTCTCTTCAAAGGGATTTTCATCTTGAAATTTATCAATAACCTTTACACAAGCTATCATGTTTTCTTCTGTCCCAGAAGCTAAGGCTCTAATGAGTTATGTTGATTCAACAATTCAGCTTCCTCTATTATTTGGGTTTCTAAATCTTATATTTTGGAGAAGCCATTTAGCCTACAGTGAAGAAAAATACTTAGTACTTTTGCTGCTTCTATTTCAAGGTATGAATGTATTATGAAAAATCTCAAACCCATAGTTAGTCTTGGAAATCAAACTACCCCAGGAGAAAGTCCATTCCTAGATGTAAGTTTTGTAATAATGTATCAGAAAGCTCTGTATGCAGATAGAGCTGTCATATTAGTCATGAAGTAGTTAATGAGTGAGCTAGAATTCATTCTCAGTGACATACAGTCTGCCACGTTGTACAGTAGTTGAGAATCATCTTATATTGAAGATAATGAGCTTGGGTGTTATAATAGTCCAGGTTGTTGACTATAAACAATAGAAATTAACTATGATTTTAGCAGAGAAAAACATTTTCTGCTATCTTGTTGTGCACCTCAAGGTGTTTCTGACATGATTACAACCAGGTTGGAAAAGGAGTGTTTTCGACAGAAGCCAGGCCAGAGGTGGACCCCAACCAGAACGGAGCACCAGCGTCAGAGAGGAAAGGCCACTGTCCCTGGGCCTCGCTGAAAAGCAGGTGGCCTGGCTGCCTAGCGGTGAGACACGGGACTTTGATGCTTCTCGTGTCCCCAGCCCTTCAATACCTCTGCCTCCACCACTCTCTCTGACTCATTCTGTCATCAGTTGGCACTTAAAAGTCACCAGCAAAGGTCTGGCGTGGTGGCGCTCAGCACACAGGAGGCAGAGGCTGGAGGATCCTTGCGAGCCAGACCAGCCTGGCCGATGACAAGTTGGGAACTGTCTAGACCAGTGACGGAGACCCAGTGCCACAGGTGCCACGAACAGTGTTGGTTATCATTAAAAGCGCTAAAACTATTGCTAGCACTGATCTAAACTTTTCAGCTTCTAAAAGGAAAGACAGGCAGCTTTAAAAAATGGAAAGCTTAGGCTGGGGAGATAACTTGGTGGTCTAAACACCTGCCTGGCAAGCTCAAGGACCAGGTTCAATCTCCAGGGGCACATGCCATGCCTGCCCCATGCCATGCCGGCCACTGAAACTGGGTGTGGCCTGTAATCCCAGTGCTGGGGAGGCTGAGACAGGAGGATCACTATAAGTCTGAGCTGCATAGCGAGACCTTGTACCACATAAATAAATTAAATAAATAAATATTTTTAATGGTTAGCTCCCACTATATTCTCATAAAGGGTAACAGTTAATGATAACAGTTGAAGTCTTTACCTCTGCAGTCAGAATATCTGAATTTGAGACCAAGCTCTGTTACCAGTTTTGTGACCTTGGACAAAGCACCTAAATCCTTAATTGTTTATATTTCACTTCTAAAATACAAACACTATCGATACCTGCATTATTGGCCCTTGTGAGGATTAAATAAAAATAAAAATAGCACAGCACATGGCACATGGTTAAGTTTTTCTTGTGCCTGTGTATTATCTTTGTACCAGGAGTCAAACTCCTTGCCAGGCAGGAGTTGTAGCACCCAGTGATGGCTGATGGCCCATGTGTGTATTTTTAAATGAGCATATGTTTATTCCAGTATTGAACACTGGTCACAAAGACAGCTTTTCTCAACTCCCATAATCTCCCTCCTTTATAAACTCCTCCCAAATATGAAGAGAGCATTTTCATATCTCTAGATTTTCATTTAGTTGAGTGTAAGGTGAGGCAACTCAATTTAACTTTGGTTTCCTCCTTTAACTCACACATGATCTAACAGTGACCTCCCCATGAATACTTAAATAACTCTGCATATTCCACAGTAGCATAAAAGTGAAAGTTCATAGAGGCTAAACTCAGTTTTGTCTGGAGAGCTAGATAATCAGAGAAGGAACTTGACAGGGAACATGAAGAATGGATAATAATTTCCAGACAGCTGAGAGAGAAATACTTCTATCCAGCAAGAAGAACACCCACTTTCTGCACAGTGGTATAAATTTTAGCTGCCTAGAACAGAGATTAAAAGGAAAAGAGCCTGGGAGTAAAGGGATAAAGGGAAGTGATGAACTGGGAAAGCCAGTGAGAGCCAGGCTGCCAGAATCCGTCAGGGTCCTGCCAAAGTGGTCATCTTTTCATGTGCTAATACACATGCCAGTACAGGAGTCACCAGGCATGGGGCACATACCTGTCCTGTAATCCCAGAACTCTAGGACATTGAGGAAGGAAGACTGCATGTTCTAGCCCAGCATAGACAACCTAGTGACTTAGAAGACCCTGTCTTAAAATAGAAAATGTCTAAGGATATATCTCAGTGCAAAGGCCATGGATCAGCCTCCTGGAGGAAAAAAAAAAAAAAATTAAAACCTTACCAATGTGTCACATCACTGACATTATATCTGGGGTCACTTCTAGAAGTCAACTTGACTCATTATCCAGAAGTTTAATCCCAGGTTGGTCTTGACAAAGCAATGATAAAGCAAAGCAGGCCTTAGTCCTTCCTTATATCAAGATTCTCTTTGCCCCTTAGTTGATTCTTCTGCTGCCTGAAAGGTTCGGGCTGAACTCACCCAATGCAGAGCTCCACAGGTTATGGGTCTAGGCTAGTGCTCCGAGCTCTGGACCTTGTCATTCACCTTCCTCCTCCAACTCATGAAAGCCCTACTTTCTGTTTAATAGGGGGTACCAAGAGATACCTGTCTCTGCCTCAGCTCAGGCCAGCAGCCCTTCTCAGGTGCACATCTACCAAAATATTCCCAGGGGCCTCCAGAAACAGCGGGAACAGAGTTCTAACCTCACTTTCTATTACAGTGGAGACTCACATCTTTTCCAATCTTTCTGCTTACCTTTCTCCTTTCTGCCTTTGTTAGAACACAGGTCATAAGATGGCCAAACATCTTCCAGAGACTACAAAATTAAAATGTGCAAAAGTATAATTGCTCCAAAAAGAATGAAGCTAGTCCTGTGGAAATCAAAATGGAAATTCCTCAAAATCCACAACTAGAAATTCCACTTGACCTAGCTATTTCCTGTCTAGGTATCTTCCCAAAGGAGTTGGACATCAATTTTACAGCAATACATGCATGCTCATATTTATACCCAACACAATTCCTAATAGACAAATCTTGGAAGTTCCAGAGCCCCTACAGATGTTCCCAAATACACAGTTATATTTGATAATTTATATTTTTTAATTTCTTAAATGCAGCTCCTGTATCTTTATCACTCACTGCTGTGCTCCATTAACAGCATTCTGTTTCCTGGTTAACTGAAGGCAGTAATCCCCATGTCCTACGGAGCAAACTTCAGACGGGCCAATGGAATGGCCCTACCGTACTGACAACGTGGGGATGAGGGTGTGCTTGTGTGTTAATGGATGACTGTCAACAGTGTGGCCACCCTCCAGGATTGTGCAGCCATCAAGGGAGGAGAAAGATAAGACCGATAAGACCGTAATGGTAGCAAATGTGTCCATTGTTATGCTGGCTCTCATAGCCTGCTCTGTATCTACAACCCTTGTGATAGGATGAGAGAATTGGGCATATCTGCCTAATCCACCCCTTCTCAAGCCATTACTCAGGCCAATGCTTCTTCTTAAATCTCTCATAAGTGAAAAGTTTATCATAGGCAGGTTGATTGGGTACCCGGTCCTTCACCACTATTAGAGATGCGAGGAAAGGTGTCATAAATTACAACTCTCATTTCTCTTATCCCCCATAGTATGTAGAGTATAGGACAATACAGTCCAGGTATTGCCCCACATTGGGCACCGGTTACTGGAGACCCTTTCCACAGTGCCGGTTGGCAGGGACCCTGCAGTGAGCCCCCAGTCTTCTGCCAAGTGTTATGGTGCATGTTGGGAATGAAAGAAAGGGCAAGAGACAAAAAAAAAAAAAAAAAAAAAAGAAAGCAGGTGCATCAAGGTTTGGGGGGTGTTTTCAGGGAGCAAGAGGCTGTGAGGCACCCAGAATCTTGGTGCTTATTCAGTACCTCAGAGTCAAGGTCAGGGCATGAAGGGCAGCGGCTGTTTCTGGAAAGTCATGATGACAAGTGGGCTAGAAAGACGAACAAAGCACTCTTGAAAGGACAAGGAAGAGAAAGGTGGAGAAGCTATAGTTTCCTCCAGTGCTTTATCATCTAATCATTAGCCCTAGGGTTTCCAGCTGTGACCAGAAAAGAGTGGGGAGATTCTATGTTCCAATCCGGCTCAAGAGCAGGACAAGAACAAGCCTTGGAAGTCCCCTAGACTCAATTTAGAACTTTTGAACCCCAACAGGAAGTGGCCTGTATGTCCACCAACACATGAATGGATAGAGAAAGTGTGGTGTTTATGCACAATGGAACGCTGCCCCACCATAAAGGAAAATAAACTCAAGTCATTCGCAGGACAGTGGATTGTCTTGAGACCATAATTTTAAGTAAAATAAATTAGGCACAGAAGCTTAAATATTGCATGATTTCTCTCATATGAGCAATCCATATAAGAGCAAAATGAAAGATTACAGGAAGTAAGGAGATAGATTTTTCTCAAATAGGAAGAGGATCAAGAGATGGAAGGAGGAAAAAGGAGAGGGGAATGGCGTAAAAGGGAATTGCAAACATGTACTAATAAAAAATTAAAATTATTTTATTAGATTAATTAAGTTATCAGTCACTTTCTTACACCTTCTCAAGAAATATAAGCAGCTTTGAGATGGGACTGAACCTGCCCCCCCAGCCTCTGTTCTCTAAGGCCTTTAATGCAGGAGTAGGAGCCCTGAGGCCCTGACATCCACACAGCTGGAAAAGGGATCATTGGTTCCCTCTGTGGAACTATTTCAGCTCATGACTACAGAGCTGGATTGCTTTCAAGTTGTCTTTCAGCTGCCAAGAGCCCAGAGCCTCGAGGCTTGTAAGCATCTCCAGGAATCTTATGGATTTCAGAAGAGAACCAGGTCAAGGGTGACAGAGTGGTTACTGGAGTGACTGGAATAGAGGCTGAAGAGGCCCATGGTGCAGCCTCTTCTGAAGAGATGAGGTGGAGATGGCTCCGCAGGCCGGTTTCTTCCATCATATCCTCTGGGAAGACACAAGAGACAGATAAAAATGTATTTGAGACAGAGCTGTCTTCAGCGGCAACGTATTCTCTTCAGTGTTTTCTCTTCAAAGCAAACCATTGTGTGTGAAGCTAGCTGGTGAGTATGGAATTGAACATACTGAATTTACTCAGTTTTTCTTGAGTCTTCAAGCATGAAGTATTCCAAACTTTTATGTACACTAGGGAGAAAAGGGGGAAAAAGATGGCAGACCCTGAGGAAAAGCCTGTGAAGAGAATGGGAAGATAAAGCAACACAATTTCAAATCTTAATCTCCGGAGATGGTGTCTCTGAATCCATACTTCCCACACCTCTGAGAGGAACTCTTCAAAATTCCATGTCAAATTGCATTATAACCTTGTTTCTTATTTCTTTGTGACAGTTTCCCATCTATGGCAGCAAAGTTCATAGTTCAGATTTGTTCACTCCACTAAAGCTTCCCTCATGGCTTTTTGGGGCAGACCTGGAGAAGAAAAGAGATTTATTTTCCCTTTCAGAACTAAATCCTGCAACTTCCAAGGACATGATCTAGAAGCAAACTAAAACCACTCACTTGGTGAGGTAATCTACAGAACAAGAACTGAATATCCAACACCTTTCTTTTGTTGAGCAGAAAAAAGCCAGGGCAGACCCTTGTGGTTTTTCTCAGTGAAAGCTGACAGACAAAGCCCCACCTAAGGAGATTTTCAGTATCTTCTCAACAGATACTCCCTGGGGCCCACATCCTGTCATCAGAAAAGGCATAGGTTCCAGGCACTGCCTTGCTTTTCAGGTGACAGGAAAGAGAACTGGGCAGAGCATGATGGCTGGGGGAGAGGATGTCTCTGGCATAGGGAGGGTGAGGCATAGCTCACTTGTGTCCTGAGAGTGTCTGACTGGCTAAGGCTTCTCCAGGAAGAGGCCCAAGTGCAGCCTGAATAGCACTCACAAGATCAGGGATCGCAAAGTCAGGGCCAGGCAGGTGGTGTCAGTGACGAAGGGGCCAGATGGACTGCGACATAAGGGTGGGCTTAGGAAAAGCAAAGGGAAACTCTATCATCTGCTATTTATTTACTTTTGTTCTTATTTTTTCATAGAGATGACTTTGTACCTTTTTTAAAAAAAATAAAAGTAACATTCAGAAATAAAAACAAAATTAGTTCTGTATAACAAACTAATGTTTTCTTTTAGACATGGCATCTATTGTTCTGTCAAGCTATAGTTTCTGCTTCCTTCTTGGGTTTTAACCCAACTGTTTTCTCTCCTTTATATATTATTCCTCTCTTACAGTGCCTATGTACGGTATGCACACACACACACACACACACACACACACACACACACCACAATCACATCTTGGTCATCTCTAAATATATGGCATAGTAAAGTAATATTGGTTAAATATTTCAGAGTTCTTACTCGTTTATTGTGAAATGTTAATATGTGAAAAAGCCTTGGTTTTCTTTTCTTCTATGTTGTATGTTTTCATGTAGAACTTTCTACTACATTTCCAAACTCAATGAAACAAAGCCAAATTCATGATCCTCCCACCTCAGCCTCCCTGGTACTGGGGTCACAGGTGTGCCACTACCATTTATGTTAGCATATAGTGCTTGATACAGACAATTAGCCTGATACCTACAATGCCATAATACATCGTAAGAACAATGTGAACCCTCGCAAACCCACTACACAGCACCAAAGCTGTCCCTGCCAACGTCATTGAAACCACCTACCTTCCTCTACCCACCCTGCTCCTCCCTGCCCCCAACCATCCTTGTGGACATGCATATTGAGGATAGAAATATTAAAATCATGTTGCAAGGACCGGAGAAGAAAGAATGCAGGAGGGGCCGGGGAGATGGCTCAGTGGAATAAGCACTTCCCTGGCAAGCACAAGGTCCTGAGTTCAATCCCTGCTTCCAAAAAAAAGAAAGAATGCAGGAGGCTGGTCGGGAAGAGCTGTTATATAATGTGAGACTGCTGTGCCTTGATTCCATTAGATGAGAAAATAGACTTATTTTTCTGGGCCTTCACTGTACACAATTTAATGAAATTACTAAATGATACAGTGCTCCCCTCAACTGTCACCCAGGAAGCAGCCTTGGCAAGTGAATTCTCCGAGCCCAGTCGTGTGCTATGGATCCTTATGGTCTGTGTCTAGTTGTCCCCCCAAAGCCTCATGTAGTCATGGGGTGGGAACTTCTAGAGTTTGTGATTAACTCATGATCCACTAGGATTAGGTATGATCCAAGGCTGGGATTATGGGTTTTAGCACTGCTGGGATTATGGGTGTGAGTACTTCCTCCAGCCTGGGGCAGAGAGCCTGAATGTAATATAACAGACAGAGAGACGGATTTTCTTTAGACATTGCTCTCTGTTGCATTGTTGCTGTTCTGCCACCATGAACTGCTGCTCGCTACCATGTGCCATTCTGCCTTGGAGCCAGCCGAGTATGACCTGAAAGCCGCAGTAACTGGGAGCTAACTAAACCTTTCCTTCCTTCATTTTGGATGTTGGGTATTTATCTGTCCCAGCAATGAGAGAAGAGTAACTAAGACAGGATCCTTGTACCTTTCCAAATCAGGCTATCCTTAGGCAGGTCTGTATCACCCGTTACATGAGCTTGCACAATGAATGTCCATCCTCTCTTTCCCAAATGGTGACCATGGTCTACAGAAAGAATAAAATAAACCTAAAATTTCCAAATCAGACCTACACACACACACACACACACACACACACACACTCCAGTGCACACATGCAGCTAAATGACTTCTTATACCACCCACAAACTTCCAATGATTGAAGAAGTTCTTGGCACCCTTTGGTGTCAGGAACTTTCCACCATAACCCTTCAGTTCTCATTCAGAAAAGTTCTATCTAATAAAAAAAATTGAATTAAAAATTACAGACTTAATATCTTGAAGTTGCTAATAAATCAATGGACTTCCTGTTGGCTTGTCAATATGAACTTTTCCAATAAGACAGTTTTATCACAGGGATGAAAATCAACAGCACAACTGAGAGATTACCATCCTAAATTACGGTCTGTTTAGCCTAAATCCATACTTGCTATCGAATAAATGTGACAAGGGCAGCCTTCCAAAGATAGATGACTTTCTGTTGGCCGCTGAGCCTGCTGCCCTGATAGGCCTGGGCAGTAGTGGCTCTCCTCCCCATGGGATTCCCCAGCTGGCCTCTGGAAAAGCTGCCCCTATCCTGCCTTGGGGACTCCCATCCTGCCACTGACAGGTACAGCAGGCAGTGCCTGTAAAGTAACTCCTGAGTCCCAAACAATTTCACTTTTGCTGGTAAATAAAAATAGCAAAAAAAAAGTTGTATGAATGACATAAGTGTCATTTCTCCAGCACACAGCAGACTCAGAGATGCTGGCTCACTCTGAATCTATTCGTCATATTCACCTGAGAAGCCCTCTGCACCCAGCCAGGGCCAGGAGTCTCCTCTACTTCTCCCTCTGTGGTGAGATTTTACTGATGACTTTCCTCATGCTGACTGGGCATGTCTGCATTTTGCCACCAAGTGAGCAGTGGACAGCACTGCAGCTGCCTTTGTAAATCTATGGTAGGACACCTCTCTCTGGATCTGATGACAAAGACAGGGTCACCTGCCCTGATGAACAGAATAAGTCTCTTGAGGGTGGACAGCTTGGCTCTCACAGGAAAGGCAAGCTCCATATTGGCTCCCTTTGTCCTCCCTTGTGTACTGTACACACACACACACACACGCACGCATGCACACACACACGCGCACACACACACATCTTCCCTGAGTCACCTGGTAGGTTTCACAGAGGTCAAAGTGTAACCGGAAAGTTACACTGATCTTTCAACCTTAAGATTTTCTTTTCCAGATAAGTTGTTTTGCCAGCTTCCTCCTCCTGAGGCCATAACACACTACCCCCTTCTCTCCTCAATGCAGATGAATGAATGCTCGCCCAAGAGGCCGAGGTCCGCTCTCACTTGGAGAGTGTAAAGTGGAATGGAGAAGGCCCAGCAGAGGACACAGTGCGGGAATCTCCTTGTCCTCTGTGTGCCTGCCTTCCTCCCCGACTCTTCCTTGCAGTTAAAGCCCTCAGTGCTCCTGAATACAGAGATAGGGATTTGAGGCAGTGCAGTTCCCTCAGAACTAGCTCTGAAGAAGCCTTTACCTCTCCACCGGATATCCTGTCTCCCACATTGTGGGGGCTGTATCAAAATTAAACTTCCAGTAGCAAGAGGACACACCAAGCCCAGGAGAACCCAGATTTCCCTGACACTGTTCTGGCTTTTACACTGAAGGCCCAGCAGCAATCCAGAGTAAGTGATCACCTCAGAAGGGGGCCACCAGCAGTGTCTTAGTGGCTTTCTTGTCCTTGGAGTACCAAACATCCACAACCTAAAGAAAGAGAGGTTTACTTTAGCCTAGTTTTTCAGTCCAGAGTCAGCTGGCTCCTGCACAGAAACACTGTGGTGGAAGGGTCTGGTCAAGAAAAGCTGCTCAGGGTATGGTGGCCAGGAAGCAGTGGGAGAAGGGGGGATCCCAAGAGGGAGAAGTACACACCCAGGTCATGTCCTGGGTGACCATCTCCTAGCAGGCCCCACCTCCTACCAGTGCAGTTAGCTCCGGGATCCCCCTGTATTAATTCACTGCTGAGTACTATGTCCCCGTAACCTAATTAACTTCCAGAAGTCCCACCTCTGGCTCCATAAGGCCTTAGGAGGGCAGGGAACATTCTAGACCTAAACCACAGTAACCAGCATCTGGATTATGTGGATCGCAGTGGCTTCCCTTGCAGGGCCTTGCCTATCCCACGCTACACAGCCTTGAGGTTGCCCTTGAGGGCCTGACTCAATTGGTCTCTCCTGCCTTCCATATGGACCTGAAAGATCATTCCCCCTGTGGACCAGCACCAGGCTCATCTGCCTTAAGCTTCACCAGGCCTTGTAAATAACAACCCAGCCTGGGGACTAGCCCTTCTCAGAGGACCCTCTCCCCAAGTAGGCAAGAGCTGCACTAATTAGCACACCCCATTTTTCTCACTATCCCAGATTGATCTGAATCCCAAAGAGAGGAGAGCCCCAGGGCTCCTGTCTGCCCTGCCGGTTGCTAATGAGTGTCTCTGTGGGCCAAGGCTTGCAGTTGTTGCTGTGTTGATCCTCTGGTAATAAATCCCCTAGTATGCATCAGCGGTGAGTTCCCAGCACCCACCTGCAATGCCTGGCATCACTGGGCTTACTTACCAGGTCCTTAGGGAGTCTGCTGCCTCTTTCTACAGCCTCTTCCCAATTTCACACACCCCATTCTGATGGCTTTATTTCCTGTACACTTGCTCTAACTGTCCCTCTCTCTCTTCTGACTGAGTAGGTCTCCTCTTCACAGTGGCCCCATGGACTTAAGGGGGCTCTGTTTCCAGGCAGCTCATGCTTACCGAATCCTACTCAAGCAACAGACTTTCTACTATGCACCTGACCGCTTGTAGGAAGGGCCTGCTAAGAACGAACAACTGGTCACAGGACCTAGAGCTCATGACGAGCAGGCCTGAGGGCAGCCACATTCCTGCCTGCCTAGTCTCCCTGCCTGTCCCTCCCTGCCTGCTGTTACAGCAGCATGCTGATGTCCCTTCAGGTGACAATCACTCCCCCACCGTGTTACTTGGACAGCCAACCAAGGCACCCTCCTCTTCCGGCAAGGGCGAAGCATCTGACCATACTGGCCCACCAGACCCAGGTGACAAGAGCTGTGTGAGGAGGACGTCACAAGTGAGGCTCCTGAACCACATGGCAAAGTCAAGTCACAGCAATGACCTCACTTCTTTGGTACCAAATCCTGTCTTAGTTCCCTTTATCATTATTGAGACAAAAATATATCTAACATCCAAAGTTAAAGGAGGAAAGGTTTATTGAACTCACAGTTTGTAGAAGTTTCAGTCCACAGTCACCTGGCTCCAAGACAGGGTGTAGTAGCAGACAGGCATCGCAGAGGAAACACACTTCATGGAAGGCAGAAAGTCACAAAGCAACAAAGGGCACAAGGCAAGTCTCTTCTGTCCCCTGCACTGTATCCAGGCTACCAGGATTCGGGTGGTGCCAAACCAGTCAGTGGACCGATTGAATAATCACCCGCCCATAATTCTAGTGCCACTGAGCCTGGGGCTGCAACCATGGATCAATTTGAGCACTGCACTCTAGATCCAGCCACTTCTGGACTGCTTGAGACACTGGAAGAACAGCTAAACCCAAACCATAACCTGTGAAGGACGTAGTGAAGCTTAGGGAGGAAAATGCACCTACCACTCTCCACCTGTACATAAAAGTTTGGAGTTTGGATTCTAGGGAACCTGGGAATAGTGGAAGACAGGTGAGCAGAGAATGGAGGATTTTTTTTTTTTTTTTTTTTTTTTTTTTTTTTTTCTGGCTCATGCTGCCTTCATGACAGGTCTGGTAAGGCATGTAGAGCTGGGGCTCGAACTGCAGTCCCCTGTGCCTGACTGGATTTGCCCAAGCAGGTGCTTAAACATCTGAGCTAATCCACAAGCCTCTAGTAGGGAATAGAAGGAAAAGTAAAAAAATGATTAAAATCTGATGTGTGTATGTACCATCTCATCAGGATGGATTTAATTAACATGTATTGCAAACATATACTGAGAAAAAAAGAAACTGAAAGAGGAGTTTGGATTCCAGAGTTGGACAAGTCATATTTATAGGCCAAGAGTTCCTATTTACCAGCTATGGGACCTTGGGAAAATTTCTTAACCTCTTGAAACCTAGTTCCTTGATCATAACTATCAATAATATTTATCTAAAAATTGTGTAATAAGGATTCAAAAGTGAGAGCACAAGAAACATTTAATAAATAGTGTGGCGACTCAATGGTCTCTCGGTACATCCTACAGAGAAGTGGTGACAAGAATGAGGAAAAGCTAGACAGAAGACAAAAGCTGGGTTCGGGGGGGCCTCTGCCTGATGGGCAAAGGACCTTCCCAATGCACTAGGGGTGTTTATACTCTTGCAAAGTTAGTATCGGGAGACACAAATATGTCTAGCAACTAGTGACTGAAATTGTCCAGGTGGGGTGTTTTCCTCAAGCCTAAGGAAGCTCGACTGCTGTAGGCACTGAGGCCTTGTCCTGTCCTCCCACACAGGATCAATTTCCAGCTTCAGTTTCTCCCAGCATCTCTCCGTTTACCGTTTTGTTGTGTGAATGATGGGTGTTCCAGTGCATGGGAGAAGTGATGTTTGGAGAACTCTGTAGGAAGCCTTTTCATTCTTGATGCCAGGCCAAAAGATCTTTGGTACCTGTATGGAGCAATTTAACACTATATAATCCAATAATCCATAACAGTAGCAAGTTACCAGTACAGCTGCCAATTGTCCGAAGTTGTTAGTGATTTGAACCTTTTACAACTAGGGTATTGTTATGGCACTGTTTTTTACATCTTATGGTTACACTTTGCTGTGGGATGGTTAAGACCAAATTGAGGTGAGACCTTTATAATTAAAAACTTAACTTCCTGCCATCTATATCAAGGTCAGTTAAGTCTCCTCAGGATTTACCTTGGAAGCAAGGACAACACCTCTCAGATCTCCTGAAAGTGTCAACCATCGGGATGAGTCACCATTGCTTGACCAAGATGCTTTTTGTGAAAGTTTGAGAGATACTTTCTCTCCAGAGATATTTTCTCTCCAGGTGACTCCTTAAGCACACTGTACATCGCTGAATCACTTTATGCTGTGGTTCCATAGTCTTCTTGATCCAAAAATCAAGGACTCAACTGAGTTGCAGCAGAGGTTTTCTTATGTCCTGAGTCCTCACTGACCTTGGAGGGCTGGGGCCAAAATATTGGCTATCCTCTTAGCCTGTCTCTCTCTCTCTCTCTCTCTCTCTCTCTCTCTCTCTCTCTCTCTCTCTCTCTCTCTCTCATTTTTGGTCTTTAAGCCTCAGTTGTTAAACATTCAGAAGAAAGGCTTCATAACATTATCCTGTAATGGAGGCAGGTCGCTTAAACATTACTATCTGTTTGAATATGAAACACCTTAGACATAAAATCAAACTTTGATTTTCTAACAAACCTGGATATCCTAATATTTAAATCCCTATGGAATATTAACAGACAACAGTTACATATTATTACACATAGATTTAGAAATCAGAACCATACATAGCTTTGGAGCATGACAATCCTGATGACATTTTTGTAGCATACTTAAATTTTCATTTTGACACAATATATCCATTTTGACAAATCATCTCTAATACATAAAAAGCTTTCCCCTGACGTGTTACTCTTTAATGGTATATACATCATATGAGGTTTTTTGTTAAAGGCAGCAGTATAAGTATGCAAGAAAAGTCTTACCACAATATGTAACCTTTTGATAACAATATGTCATATACCAATCACTGCTAATTTTCTATTCTTGTTTTGAAATTCTGAACCATTTTACTGTTCTATGTTGCTTTATTCTTGTGTTTGTTCTTGTGTTTTTGTTTTTCTTCTTTAAAATAAAAGATAATAAGCAATCTTTGTTTTATACTTTGGAAGATCTAAAATTATGAATGCATTTAATACACCGTGATATTAACAATAATCAATTACCATACACATCTGAAAACCTTTGTTTCTTAATTTAGTTTTGAATCAAGAGCATCTTTTATGAGAAAACTTTGTCATCTTTTTCTGAAAAACTTTATCTTCTTTAATGACCAGCAAAACAGTGCCTGACATAACAATACGTACTCAATAAATATTAGCAGCTATTGATATCACTACTATCAAAAGAATGATCTGCATTAGTCAGCTTTCCATCATTATAATAAAATGCCCAATACCAGCTGCTGATTAAACAAAGTGAGGTATATTTTGCTCAAGCTCTGGGGAACTAAGAATCCAAGGCTGGGCAGTCCCCACTGGCTTGGACCTTCAGTGATGGCATAAGATGATGGAGGCGTGTGCTGGAGTAAATCGTTCATATTTTATCCAGGAAGCAAAAAAGAAGAAAAGACTGGACTTTCAGGGTCCCTTGTGAGGCCACACCTCCAGGACCACAAGGCCCTGCCTCTTAAACCTCCACAGCATCTCCCAGTACTGCCACCCTCGGAACCAAGCCTTTAAGCCATGGCCCTTTGGAGATACGGTCCAAACCACAGCATTATCACTGTGAATGTGAGCGCGATAAAGTTTCTCTAAAGACTCACTACCAGTCTTTCCTCTGAGCTTACTCTTTTACCGGTCATTGAACTCAGGACCCTACACTTGCCAGGTAAGCGCTTATTTTACTGAGCTATCTCTCCGGCCCTCGATGGTATCTTGAACTCCAACAGCCTTAACAGTGAGAAAGAGAAATGAGGCTCCTGTCATTTGTCTTGTCTAAGAAGTAATTTTGAACAGATTTGAAAAAAAAAATGCATGGCACATTCTCAGTGGCAGTCATGGGATTAGTAGAAACTATGTCTGAAACTCCCTGCTAACTTCTGTGTCTGTCTTCTTAGGGCTTTTTAGCGTGTGATCTCTTACAGGATTAGGGCATCCATGGCTGAATGGTTGCAGGATTTCCCTCTCCAGTGCGCTCTTCCTGAGCCCTGGATCAAACTATGTGCGGGCCAGGCCAGTACTCAGCCGGGCTTCCAAGTCCTGAGCGCAAGTGCACATCCCCTCTAGTGAGGACGTCATCTTTCACCCGACAAAAGGTGTGCTGAGCGCAGGTCAGACACTTCTTTATCTACAGGGTGGTGAGAGCCAAAATCTGCTCTTGCTCCTCCTCGGTATTTGCTCATCCTTATCAGCTCGGAATTGTTTGCACACCTGGAGTCAGTTTCTCTTCCACGGGAAGGTGCGGGGAAGAGCCTTTGGAAGGCTTAGCGCTGGGTCTGTCTCTTACTGAAGGTCAATCCAAAGGCTTCTTCCAGGGCTGGCACCAGATTGGCTCTGAAAGGAGACACCTAGGAAGAGGGTCTTTGGCCTCCCTGTGAGGAGCACAGGGGATCTCTTTTGAACACACTTTTTATTCTGTATTGCATCAACATGAGAAGGTAGAGGGCTCCTATGCACTGGTCTGCTAGTCTAGTAGGGGCTTTGGAGAACAATACCCCATGCAAATCTGGAGCAAGGAAAGGGAGGAGAAGTTCTAGAGTTCTTGCTGGAAGCTTTGAAAATATTTTATTAAAATGCGTGATGAAGATGAGGCACTGTTCACTTTACAAAATAATTCCCCACTTCATTAAAACCCCAATTCTTCTCTTGGCAGAAAACCCATGGGTCTAAATAATACTGAGTTTACAATAAAACAATGGAGCAACTTTTGGCTAATATACCCACCCTGTAAAAGCAAATATAGCCATGCTATGCAGTGTTATAAAAATGTTTTAAATACACACATCTGGGGGAAAGAATGTTCTATAATTTCTATAAGATAGTATATATCTCAGCATCTAGTTTGACTTTTTTTGTGTGTCTCCTGGAAATTAAACAGCGCAGCTTTTCCCAAGCGGTTTTGAAAAGCCCTCGGTGAAAGACATGCAATACTCAAATATCCCACGAGGGGGCAGTGCACCCCCAGGTCTTTGGTAAGAACAAAGGCTTGGGATTCAGTGTGAGACGCGGTTAGATAGGAAGAGGCTCCCGAGATGGGAGAGAAGAGGAGCAGATTGAGAGGGCTTCAGCAGTATGAATTTCACTCTCCAGAACCCACAGTATTAGCCAGGAGCTTTTTGGCTGTTCCAAATAGAAAAAGGATTAAATCGTTGGACAGTCCTGGGACATTCATACAATAAAAATTGTTTTTCCTGCTTCAATACAAACTGTATCGTTATTTATTTACTTAGTACAGGGTCTACAGGGTCTCACTACACTAGACTCGCAGTGATCCACCTGTTTTTAGCCTCCCAACCGCTGGGATTACAGGCGCGCACCACCATGTCCAGTCTCGTCACCATCTCAGCGCGCCCCAGGGGGGCAGGGCCTGCACAGCTTGCAGTGCTGGGGATCGAACCCAGCCCCTGCTCTCTGTCTCAGGAGGCACTTTAGCCCGCTGCGCTACCTGACCAACCCTCCAAACTGTTTCCGTTTAAATCATGAACAAAGGTACTTCTAGGCAGGTCCGTGGCACAACAGGTCGCTTTGGAGACGCGTGAGGAAACATGCACCCTTCGTGTTTGCCATGTGTCTTGGCCTGCACCTAGTAAAATTTATGGATCGGAAAGAACTTTGAGGCAAAAATTAATTTTCGAGAAAAAAAAAAAACTAGAACACAAGACCAATTCAAGCTTTTAGGTTGCATATTCCTGTCCTATTTCCTTCCACTCAACATGCGTAAAGGTAATGAGGGCGATTCCTGTTTTGTCTACCCCCGCTGATGGAGAAGATCCCAAAGGGAGCACTGCACACCAGGAGCAGTCCAGCCCACGACGCGCGAATGCGCCCCCCCCCCCAACGTCTTCCTGGAAGAACTGAGCCAGGGAGACTGTGTGCACAGCGACAGAATCCTTTCATGTTCCCCGATTTCCACTTCCCGCTCCTCCTCAACACTAGACCTGCTGGATGTTTGCTGACTGTGTGACTGCGTACATAAAGTCTGTTTTCTCAGTCTGGTTAGATAGTTGTGACCATGGATCAAATGGTTACCAATAGAAACAGAAGTGTTTGTTGTTCTTTACAGAAGCAAGGTGTCCTTTCTTCTTACTTTTCCGACTTTCTTGATTGATGGCTGGAGTTTGGCTGTGATGACTGGCACCAGAGCAGCCACGCTGGAGGAGGAACTGAAGTGTTTATAATGAAAATCAGGGCATCCTGGCTCCTTCAGGCACCGGGCCCTGGCCCCTGTGGAGCCCCTGCAGCAGCCTGGCTCATGAGGCAGAAATACTGGGCTTTGAAAAGACCAGCTGATCTGTAGTTTTGATGGCTTTCAATTACAGCTAAAATTAATCCTAATCAATAGGGATCACTTGAGAGGCCGAGTGCTGAGACACGCTTTCATTTTTTCTAATTATTTCTTTTGTCATTATTTCTTTTGATCACCTGCCAGCACTTGATCACCTGCCAGCATTTATGGACCAGTGAGGGAAAGAGCAGCTGAGAGATTTGGTTTTAAGCTGCTCCAGGGCAGGATTGGCTCAAGGCACAAGCCAGGGTCGTTTGTTAAAGAATCTTTCATGATAGCCGCTCCTGCTCTGCTGCCTGTGTCAGGACAGCTGTATTTGGCCACAGCAAATCTTTCTTCGTAATGTAAGGAAATACAGTCCAAATCCCATGTTTTCATTCAAGCCTGGTGTTTGATGCAAAACACACAAAAACTGTGGACACTGCGCTCATGACTACGGCAGCTCAAAGAGGACAGGCTGCACCTGCTCCTTCTGGGTTGGTCCTGCACATGGTGCGTCTCAGGTTCCGGGGTGGAACAGGGCAGTTTCTTTTTCCTCTAGAGCCCTCCCTACCCATGGGCACCGAGTCACAGGGCCTCAATCAAAGAGCTTCCAGGTTACCCTAGACCTGCATGGAGGATGGGGTGGGATAAGGGCAGTGGTCAAAGGGTTTCTTCTACTCTAGACATCATTCAGGGGCCCTGGGTTAGGGGTAGGAAATTGAACCCAGAGCCTTCACAGTGAGATACACGCACGCCCAAGCCAATTATTTATTTTTAAAAACTACTTATTTATTCATAATCTGTCGTGCACAACCTCGCCAGCAAGGAAGACACAACCACCAGTTCTTCTCCACACAGTTTATTCAGCCTTTGATAATGTTCTTCCTTCTCCCAGGGGAAACCCGCTCTTAGCTAAATACCTTCTGGGCGTCCAATCCCGGAAGGCCACGTGGGCATCACCAATAGGTCCAGGTACGCGGAAGTGAGCCATAGCTTTAGCCTTAGCCATATATGGAGTTGTTTATCACGGAGAGCACTCACCCAGCGGGGGGTGGAAGGCGGAAGCCAGCACCATCTTTCAGGCGCGGCAGCTGTCTACAATAATCTTCATACAGGGTCTCAATATAAGTTAGCTAAAGAGCCCAATATGGGGTTGAACGTGCAAACCTCTTGCCTCAGCCTCCCAGAGTTCTGGGATTACTGACCTGTGCCACCATGGCCAGCTTGGCCCCTATCTTACTGGATCTGCTGGGTTGGGCAACCTTGAAGAGCTCTGAGCAGTCTAAAAGTCAACAGGAGTAAGCAGGGAGGGCTGTACCACTCAATGGTGTGTGTCTAGTTCTCCCCACAAAGCCTCAGGCAGTCCTGGGGTGGCTTTTAGAGTTGGTGATTGATTATTGTGGGGGTGAGTGCTACACCCACTCTGGGGCAGGTAATTTACATTACAATGTAAGGAGGGGAGAAAGGCTAGCTAGCAAGGGCCTGAGTTCAATCCCTGGTTCTGCCAAAAAAAAAAAAAACACCTTTCCTTCCTTAATTCTGGGCGTAGGGTATTTGTCCCAACAATGAGAAAAGAGTAACCAAGACACCAGGGTTGGGCCTTTATGGGTGAAAATAACCAAGCAGTCTTTTTAAAAACATAGCTAAGAGCCAATTTCCCACTTGTATTTCGAACTACCTGTTTGGGGGCTGGGGAGATAGCTCAGTGGAATAAGTGCTTGCCTGGCAAGTACAGGTCTTGAGTTTGATCCCTGGTACTACCAAAAAAAAAAAAAAAAAAAAAGCATCAAACTACCCATTCCTCCTGATGCAGATAGTAAGAAGGTTTCCCATGCTCCTTCTATACCCAAACCATACGTACCTCACCTGAGGGTCATTTTAGTGAACAAAGGGGTCAAAAATTCTTTGCAAAGAAACATTGGCTTGGAAGGTCCAGAGGCCCACAACATTCATGCATACAGAGAGCAAAGGCCATCAATTAATGCTACAGAGGAATGAAACAAACTTGCAGTAAAAAAAAATATAATATCCTAGAGCTCCCATGTCTACTGTCAGCATGAGTCTATTTTTTTTTCTTCTGTATTTTTGGTAAGGGCCTACAGGGTGTTCAGGGTCTCACTACTACATTGAACTCAAAGCCGGGCGTGGTGGCGCATGCCTGTAATCCCAGCACTCGGGAGGCTGAGGCAGGAGGATTGTTGTGAGTTCGAGACCAGCCTGAGCTACAAAGTGAGCTTAAAGCCAGCCTGAACTGCATAGCGAGACCCTGTCTCAAAAAGACAAAAAAAAAAAAAAAAATACATTGAACTCATACTGATTCTCCTGTTTACAACATCCCAGATGCTGGGATTACAAGCGCAGGCCACCACTTCCACTCTCAATTGCCCTCTCAGTGCACCACAGGGGGCGGGGCCAGCACAGCAGGCCTGGGGATCGAACCCCTGGCCGGTGCCTGCTTGCAGGTGCTTTAATGCAGAGTTATTTGGCCGGCCCTGTCTGCATGAGTGTAATTCTATGCACCAGAAGCATTCTACACTTCAAACAAATGGACATGAACACAAGCATGCACCTCCTGACAGCCTGAGGCAGGCCGGTAGGCTCCCAGAAGGCCCAGCTTTCACATGAGATATCCGCGACATGCCATTTTGGCCTCCAAATCTCTTTGCCTTCCCCAGTCTAGTGCTGAAGAGCCTCATTTCTTGGCATAATGAAGCACAAAGCCACGGATGGGGTAAGGAGGTTGTTGACTTCTGGTCTAAAAAGTTAGCTGATCTCCAACAGGAATAATTCTCTAAACTCAAGATAAGTCTTGGTTCAGCTGCCAGCAGTTGGTACTGACTGCAGTAGACTGTGAGAAAGCTTGTGAGGCTCAGAGGAAGTGAGCGTTATGATCAATCAGTCATGTATGCAACAGATTAGGAGCAGGGAGGGTGGAGACAGGGTGAGAAACCTTCCAAGGAATGCACTTCCTTCACTCTACCAAGCATGAACGAGGCAGCACCACAGTCAATCACTAGGCCATGCTGTACTTTCCAAAGATAGTTCCAGCACTTTAAGGTTCACCTACTCTCCTGACTCTACCCAAGACTGGAAGTAGAATCTATGTGGTTTGTGCCTAGATGTCTCCCTGTAGCCTCAGGGTCAGGCAGTCACAGGTGGGACCTTTGGAAGATGGTTGTATTGTAGGGAAAAGACAGCTTGCTTGATGTTAGTGGGTGGGGTCCGGCTCCTGGGGGAGTGACCTGGAGGGGATTCTGTACTCCCAGGCTTCTCCCTACTGCTCTCTGCTCCCTGCCAGTCTTCCACAAGTAACTGTCCTCTGTCATGCCCTCTGCTGTGCTCTTCTGCCTTGGAGCCAGCTGGCTATGGACCAAAACTTCTCTACTGTGAGCCAAAGTAAACCAGTCCTCCTTTAAGTTGTGGGTGTCAGGTGTGGTCTGTCTCTCAGTGAAGAAAGTGACAAAGGCACCCTCTTCCCTTGAATGTTAGAAATGGAAAGGATCTCAATTGCCTCAACTAATACAAGTATGGCAAAAATGATGCTAAGTGAATTATGAAGGCAGGACATGGACAAAGAAGACAGAGTAGCCTCTGCCCAGCCTCTTTCTCCTGAGATGCACACACTTTGGGTCCACTTACTATGCTTGAGAAAGTGAGGCCTGGGTACCTGACCAAGGCTGCCAGCTCCACCCCACAGGACACACGAGGCACCCTCTTGGAAGCTGATCTAGCAGCACTGTGGCATCAGACAGTGCGTGGAGCAGATGAGAGTCAAGAGCCCGACCCAAATCACAGCCCGGTGTGAAGTGAACAATTGCTGTAGGAGGCAAGCTCTGCGGTGGTTGGTTACACAGTAACAGAGACAGTTGTAATAATCAAGCTCAGCCACACAGCGGTCATGACAACTGTACCATACACGTTAGTGTACTAAAAGAAGATTCTGAATAGTAGAGAGAGCCGGCTGCCTCAGCACCAATGCTTTTGATGTGCAGAGGATCACAGTGCAAGAAAAACAGATGCTGAGGACTCAGAATTCAAAGTTATTTTAGAGGAAAACAGTGAAAAAATAAAACACAACATAAAATTTTAAATAGGATTGAGATGGCTCAGTGGAATAAGCACTTCCCTGGCAAGTGCAAGGGTCTGAGTTCAATCCCCGGTTCTGCCAAAAAAAAAAAAAAAAAAAAAAAAAAAAAAAAAAAAAAAAAAAAAAAAAAAAAAAAAAAAAAAAAAAAAAAAAAAAAAAAAATAGGATTGAGGATCAGACTCCAAATATAATGTATTTCCCTTTTGAAGGGCACTCAACAGCTAGGCAGGGTAGAACACACCCACAACCCAGCACTCCCCCCTTCTCTCAACATAAAAAAAAATAAAGGGTTGGGGATGTAGCTTAGTGTGAAGCCCCTGGGTTGAATAGGAAGAGGGGGATGGGGAAAAGGAGGGAAAGAAAAGACAAACAACTTTGAGAAAGCCAGGAAGTCACTGACCCAACCCTCAACAGGAAAAGCCTGTTCTGCATTCAGGCCTGCTTTCTAGCTGACTCACTTCCCCATTTGATCTCAGTTGAATCAATTTTACCGAAGCAATGGTCCTTATAACCTTATTGGTTGACCACAGTTTTGTCCCACCTCATGCCCACCTTGCGAGTTCTCACGTTTTCCACTTTAGACCCGCCTCACATCACGGATTTGCTCTACAAAAATCTCTAGAAAATGCAGGCTCCTTGGCAACCCACTCGGGTACCCTTCTGTCCCTCTCTCAGACAGAAGCTTTCTTTCCAATATATTCTGCTCTTTAAAAAAAGTACACATCAGGGGCTGGGGAGATGGCTCAATGGAGTAAGTGCTTCCCTGGCAAGTGCAAGGGCCCGGTTCCACCAAAAGAAAAAAAAAAAAGTACACAACAGTGAGATGTTGAAAAAAAAACTACATCCACACACACTTTTTAAAATACCCAAAGGCCGCCGGGCGTGGTGGCGCAGGCCTGTAATCCCAGCACTCGGGAGGCTGAGGCAGGAGGACTGTTGTGAGTTCGAGACCAGCCTGAGCTACAAAGTGAGTTTAAGGCCAGCCTGAACTGCATAGTGAGACCCTGTCTCAAAAAGACAAAAAAAAAAAAAAAAAAACCCAAAGGCCATACTTTCAGGGATCATTTCAAAGCTGGTTAAAAACATCCAGGGCTGGAGGTCCTTAGCAAGCGGGCCTGAGTCCCAGCCCAGTGTGCACACAAATTAAGTAAGATAAACATTCCATGGCAAGAAAACAGCGGATCCTGGCTTCAATGGAAACTGAAAATCAATTTTCTTCACTTTATCATCCAAACAAATGACTCTTTATTAACCCTGAAATCACCAAAGTTTTACAAATTACAAATGTAGGTAGTTCTGTCCTCTTCAATGGAAGCAGGGGACAGCAAACCTAAAGAAAGAGTGACAGTTAAAATGTCCCAAGCACAGCTACAGGCCTGGGGCACAGTAAACACACAAGGGGAACTAAAAGGTACTCATTTAGAACTTATCTTTTTTGATTTTGGTATCAGGAATCAAACTCAGGACCTTGTGCTGCTGCCAGGCTTGTGCTGCTGAGCTACATCCCTGGCCCTTATTCAGCACTTAAAAGGGAAAGGAAGCGATATTATTAAATTGACAGAATCAAAACTTACATTGAATTAAAAAAAAGCTCACTTACAAAATAGATTTTAAAGGTTTGACAAACAAGGCTACAAACTCCGCATGATCTGCTACATCTCATCATTTATCACAGCAACCCAGTTTTACTGCCTCGACTCCTGTATTTTAGGTGCAAAAGATCTTATAATCATGGTATTTTTTATGAGATACAACTGCTTAAAACTTACATAAATCCAGTCTGACAGTGCCATTTTTGTACTTTATAATACTCTGAATAGAAACCCTGAAATATCACATAATGCATTAATGAATTTTAATTCAGATTTTTTTAAGACTAACTAAACAAAATGAAGTGACTTCAACTGCAACATTAAAACCCTAAAATTCAACATCAGTGTAAAGAAAAAAATATGGAATTGTGGGAATAGAGAACAATTTAAAATATGTTTAAATACCAAGAACTATGTACTTTGGCTACTTCATTTTGTGTGTGCATGTATGTATGTATGTATGTGTGTATGTATGTGTGTGTATGTATGTATGTGTGTATGTATTTAGCTTCAGGACCTCGCTGAGATGTCCAGGTTCCTCTCAAACTGGTGGAATCTCCAGCCTCAGTCTCCTGAAGCACGGGGCTTACACATCCGGCTCCTGATTCCATATTCAAACTGGCACAGACAGGAACATAGCTGGTCCTGGAGAGGTGGTCTCTCCTACGCAGCAGCCGTGTCCAGTCAGGTCACCCAACATACCCCGAGAGAGGCTGGCCTCAAGGCTTATGTCTAAGGCCTTTGTTCACTGGCCAAATCCAACAACTTTGTTCAGTGAGGGTCAGGAGTTCCCAAAATACACCCTCAGTTCTGCAAGTGAACTTCTGGGAGTTTCCAGATCCAAAGCCTTCAGGTCAGACTGTCTTGAGCTTGGTAACAATGAGTACCCTCACAGTCTGGTCGAAGGAAGTGCAGACACAGAGGCCCCTTTTGTCTGGACTCCAGTCTAAGCTTGAAATGGGCTGGGTGGACACGGTGACATTCTGCAGAAGGCTCACTGAGCCAGCCACGCCCATCTCTATGCCCTCAGGGTCCTTCTTCGATCTCTGAATAGGGTACTCGCTGAAAACAAGAACAAAGTGGTAAGAGAAGAAAAATCCCCACTCACCATTCTTATAAACTTCAATGATTATTTTTATCTCTTGGTTGACTACTGGCACTAACATGTAAAGAATCTTTTCCATGTTGACTTGTATATAAATAAACAGATGGTATTTTTATTTTATTTATTTTTTTTTTTCAGATAGTATTTTTAATAGCCCAGTCCCAAAACATCTCATACGGAAGGGTCTTTCTACGAAAAACTTCAAAGCTTCAGCTCTCTTCAGTATTTGCCTATATCTCCCTGGGGTGAAAGCCTGAGGGTGACATAGCATTCTTTAACAGTAAACACTTGGTACCCTCAGTAACCCTGGATTATAGCTCTTCTCTAGGTTTGCACGGACACCAGATGCACACAGTACTGGCAAGGGCGAGGGTAACACCACAGAAGCCTGGTTGAGCATGGAGGGTGAGATCTGGCCCGTCTAGGTGGGGACAGCGAGCTCCATCACAGGGACGCAGGCTGGCTTGGCCCTGTGAAGGCTCCACTAAGGAGAGTTGTCAGCACCACACATTACTGCTCTAAGGTAAGTGATTCCAAGAATATCTGACTTTTAAAACTGAAAAGATAAACTTATAAAGTAAGAAGATCTAATCTTTAGTCAATAAACAAATTATGTTTAGTTAATAAATAAATACTATTTGGTCTAGAAGGGGGTGGGATATGCTTCCCCTAAGGAAATGTGTTCTAGTGAAATGGAATACTCCTCCTCAGAAGGCCATTCAGAGCCTTTTGCCATCCTATGACATCACCTTTGGTCATAAATGCTTTTTAAAAAGGATAAGGGCATAAAAACCATGAAGCCAATAAGGAGCAGAGCAGAGAGGAAGAACCTACAGATAGAAAGCCTACTGTTCTCTCCATCTCTCAGACCCTATACATTATTTTAATTAAAAGAAACAAAGCATGCAGATTTATTTTTTTATTGTATTTTTTATTTTTTTGGCAGAACCAGGGATTGAATTCAGGCCCTCGCGCTTGCCAGGGAAGCGCTTATTCTACTGAGCCATCTTCCAGGCCCCATGCATGCAGATTTAAATAAACAGTTTAAACAGATGTTTTTTTCACCTCTAGACAAACACTGTAGTTATTTAGTATTTAAAAGATAGTATTTGTTTGAAACCCTCCATCTCATCTCTTAAAATTTCAAAAGTATGTGTGTGTTTCTCAAAAAAAAAAAAAAAAAAAAAAAGGCAGTGTGGCCATTCATAAAACTAAATTCTGAACAAGCAGATGAATTTTTCTAGGAATTCTTCATTACATGCTCAATAAATATTTACAGTTTACTTGCACTGCTATCAGGGAGGGCTAGGAAGAGAGAACCAAGCTAAGTACCCTTTTACTTAAACCAGTGCTCTTTTTCTAATCGAATACTTGACAGCAAAGCTCTAAACCAACTTGAAGATTAGACTAGACATCTGTTACAGTAAAAATTTAAAAGTTCACATTGAGATAAATTTCCAATTTGTAATTACATACAGGCTGATGTAACTGCATTCGCTATGGTATAAAATTCTCACTGCAGATGTGGCCCTGTGTGGAGCATAAATAAAACTGGCATGAAGAGGGCCCTTGGGATTCACAGAGCACGGCTCATGGTTACAGATGTGCTGGGAACAAGCTCAACAGTGTTTTTTTGTATTTTTTGGCAGAAGGAGGGACTGAACGCAGGCCCTGGCACTTGCCGGGGAAGTGGTTATTCCACTGAGCCATCTCCCTGGCCCTTCAACAGTGTTCTTGGAAACCAGTCGAAAGACCAGCTCTGATTTTTGGTTTGACCACAATAATGCCATCTCTATCTAGGCGAGTGAGTTTTCAGGAGCTAAAACGAAGCATTCCCCTCTTGCTTAGGTTCCAGAGGCAGTGCTCTAATCAAATACAAAGATAGCATGAGGTGAAAGCCTTGAGTCAAATTATGTAATTAAAAAAAAAAAAAGCCTAGGGGCTGGGATTTGGCTCAGCGGTAGAATGCTTGCCTTATAAGCTGGAAAACCTGGGTCCCTGGCACCAAAAACAAAAAATAAACTTCCTTTTAAAAAACAATTCAACCAAAAACATTCAGTAAAGTCAAAAAAGACCAAAAAAAAAGAAGAAAGCCTGGCAAAAACCATGATTTTGAATCTATGGAGAAAGCTCTCACTATGCTCTTACGATATACAGAAGACACAACTATAATGAAAAACTATGTAGTTTATCAAAAGAAGACTAATATTACGTGTAGAATAAGTACACTTTTTAAAGATGCCTAGAAAACAATAGTTACATAACACTATGACAGTTAAAATCATACCAAAATGAACTAAGTCAAAGGAGGAGAAAGACAGAAAAGTTCAATCTAATCCTACCTTACTCCCACTAGTAACTTTAAAAAGGAGCAGTGTGCACAGGGAGCGACTTACTACTTCCACAGGTGAAGGCTGCCGGCACCCCCAGCTGTCAGGAAGAGCTCTCTGTTCTGCGGCAGGTGTCGGACTTGCCACACGGTGGATTTATGAGCCTAGAAGGGAGCAGGCACACACTGGTTTATGTGCTATACAGCACCCTGGAAGAGAAGCTCTACAGACAATGAATTTTCACTGCCACTTCAGCTATTATGAACTGAGGATGTTTCTAGCACATGCTTTTATAATGGTTACAAACATTTACAGAAGACCAGCAGAAAGTAGAAAATATCATTTTTCTCTATTGTTTTATAGAACAAAGTTCTAATGGATTAAAAGATACTAGATCGTGGGCCGGTGGTATAGCTCAGCCAACTAAGCGCTTGCTTAGGTAAGCGCAGTGGCCAGGGTTCGATCCCTGCTTCCGCTTGCCGCACTGGCCCCGCCTTCAGGTGCGCTGAGCCAGCGATGGAGTCAGGGCGTGGTGGCGCGCACCTGTAGGAAGCAGGAGATTCACTACGAATGTGGGCTGCATAATGAGACCCTATCAAAAGATACTAGATCGAAAGTCCATTTAAGTTTATAGAATCAGAGAAATTATTACAATAGTTTATATATTTAAATCTCTCTCGTTAATTTTAAGAGAGAAAAATACAAAAGTATAGACTTATTCCTGAGGGGAGAAAATATAGACTGACACTTAAATAGACTTTAGTTTTTAGTAAAATGATGCCTGGTACAGATTTTTGGTTTATCGATTAAATTTTAGCTTAACACCTCTGAGTGCCTTATCTTCAATCCACTGTCTTCTGACTTCTACACAGTGCAGATCCTGGGATTGATAGTGTTCAACAACAAGATAAGGCTCTTCCCAGGAGCATTAAACACAAAGATCAAAGATTTAAAAATGGGGACAGAAAGGGGTTGGGAGTTGTTAGCTCCTCGAGAAGAGTCAGTAAATCACCCTTGCTGGGGGCGGGGGTCAGGGCTGCTCTGCTTTGGAGGAGTAGGGAGCCTGGCGGCCTCCCTCTAAGCCCTGCTTTTGCACTTTATCTTTTGCACTTTGCTTTTTCATAGTCCTGTGAGAGTCCTGACTTCAAGATAAACACCCACATCTCAAAATACACATCACTAAAAGTCCCCAAATGCTTAGTTAGGTTCCAGCAGCTAAAACTTGCTTTGGTTTTACAGCTTAAACTTTGTTTTTTTGTAGAGTTAAAAAAAAAAAAAATAACAAGTAGGGGGTGGGGGAGAAAATGACCTATTGAAATACACCTAAAAATGAAAGGTCATGTGACAAATCCAGCAATTACTGGCTTAACAAATATTAGGGAAAAAATTTGAAGAGGACTCTGTAACTTGCAGATAATCAAAAAATGTGCTGTGAATTATATACAAAACAATTTAATAAGGTGCTGATTGCTGTGGATAGGTACTTAATATATTCTGAAACAACAAGGGCAAAACAATATTGCAATTTGTGGTTACTTTGTAAGAAGTCAGATCATCCAGTGGTAGTAGGTTATATACAATAAAAATTACTGTAAAATAGATTTGAGAAATCCTACAGAATATACAGTGGAGGGAGAAGGGACCAGGTAGTGATTCCTTATTTCCTAGGCAATTTGTACATTTTCATTTTTCAGAAGCTACCAATCTATAACTGTTTTGTTTGTTTGTTTCATAATCAAGAAAGTGGGGCCAAGGAGATGGCTCAGTAGAATAAGCACTTCCCTGGCAAGCTCAAGGACCTGAGTTCAATCCCCAATTCTGCACCCCCCTCAAAAAGAAAAAGAATCAAAAAAACTCAATCTGAGGATATAGCTCAGTAGCACAGTGCCTGCCTAGCAAGCACAAGGTTATAAGTTCGATTCCTGATGCAAAAAATGAAAGGTCAGAGTTACATTTCCAATCCATATCTTGCAAATGTTAGGACATGTCAGCATGAATTTTATATAACCCCCTTATTCTAGATATTTTCTTTGGCAGTATTTCCCATTCAATTTGCTTTCTTCATCAATTTTTATAATCCGAGAATATTACCTCTTCCTCTAAGTTACCTCTCAAAAACAAGACAAACTATAAACAAATAAATTTTTTTTTTTTTTTTTTTTTTTTTTTTTTTTTTTTTTTTTTTTTTTTTTTTTTTTTTTTTTTTTTTTTTTTTTTTTGTATTTTAGGGAAGAGTCTACAGGGTGTTCAGGCTCTCACTACTAGATCAGACTGGTAGCGATCCACCTGTTTACAGCCTCCCAAAGGCTGCAATTACAGGTGCACGCCACCACACCCAGTCTCGAAATAAAACTTAAATACTTTTTTTAATGTAGCCACCTAGAAATAGAAAACTGATGAAATGACATAATACATATATACTAATATATCCTGAAAGCATGCAATTAAGTTATATCTTTAAAAACATATATTTATTAGAATACATCAGGCTAGGATTTGATCAAATTCCTAGTATCAGTGAGGTTTCTTGTGATAATCTTAAATCACAAAATAAGATTCCTAGCAGAGATCTTTATCATACTCAAAGAGCCTAAATTGATAAACATACTCTTTGCACAAAGAATTTTGTCAGGATCCCACAAATTTAACAAACTTAGTTCTTTTCATATAAAGACCTAGGGGAACCTTAGTGACTCACTGTATTTATTAGTCTAAAACAAGCTACCATTCCTCTTCCTAGAGCCATTTCCCTTGTATTTACCTTTTCTGAAACAGAAGCAAAACCTTTGGTGGGATGCTGTGTTCTCAAGTCAAAAACATGAAACTTCCCTTCCAAAGATGTAGCTACTAACTTATTCATACTTATGTCTTTTCTGTCGAACTCCAAGCTACATACCTGCAAACAGAGAATATATTATCAATTGGCTCATTATTACTCAGGAAGCCTTTTAAAACTAGCTAAAACTGCTTTATAATAAGATCATGTAGGGCCCGGTCAGACAGCTCAGCAAATTAAAGTGCCTGCTTAAGCAGACTCAGCGACCAGGGTTCCATCCCCGGTATGCCGTGCTGGCCCCAGCCCTGGGCGCACGCTGAGACAGCAACCAAGACTGGGCATGGTGGCGCGTGCCTGTAATCCCCGCGCTTGAGAGGATGAAAACAGGAGAATCACTACAAGCCCAATCTGTGTAGTGAAGACTTTGTAGACCCTGTACTAAATACATTTTTTAAAAAAAGATCATGCAAAAGCACTTACATGATCATTTAATCTTCTGAATCTTCAACTGCTTTTAATCTTAAAACAAACGAATTTGTCAGGCAAGGTGGTATATGCTATCATGCCAGCACCTGGGAAGCTGAGGCAGGAGGACTGCATGCTAGAGCTAGCCTGGGCAACTCAGCAAGACCCTGTCTCAAATAAAACATTAGAAAAGGGCTAGGGATACAGATCAGTGTAAGGCCCGAGGTTCAATTTCCAGTAGTGCATAAATAAATAAATCAACCAGCACAGTTCAGTCAAGGCTGCCTTTAGAAAACAGGAGGGAAACAGGCTCTCAGTAAAGGCGCATAGTCCCAGAGCACTTAGAGGAGCTGCTGCCACTGCAGCTTCCTGGTACCAGCAGAAGCCCTCTCGCTGGCTCGCTTTACAGTCATGCGCACAGCCCACAGGGTTCACACAGGGCCTCCAGGGTGGGGCTCCCCCACACCACACACTTGTTTTTTCAGGGGTGCTCGCTTTCCAAAGAAAGGAAACATGATGGTCACTGGGTCCCCAAAGGAGTCTGACCCAGAAGGCTAGGAAACACTGGCAGATGCTGACTGAGATGGACTAACAGAAGTGCTTTTAAAACTGTGCAGTTGTTGGTGTGAAGGAAAACAGAGAGAGAGAGATGAAACAGCATCAGAATGTACATTACCCCATTTTTTATATTTGTTTCCCACCGCAGTGCCATATTTCTGAGATCAAACAGTTTGATATCCCCATTGTCATAGCCAGCACAAACAACACGTTCCTCTTGATTATAAGCATTGCCTGGAAACCAAGATACAACATTTCAGGCCTATAAATGCTAATGTGAAGGTTCTAAAAATGTTCTAGGGGTCTGGGAGATGGCTCAGTGGAATGGGTACTTCCCTGGCAAACCCAAGGGCCTGAGTTCAATCCCTGGCTCCGCAAAAAAAAAAAAAAAAAAAAAAAGTTCTAAAACTGCACATATAACTTAGGTCAAATCTAATTTTAAAAATCACACCAGGTACAAATCCCCTCTTATCAAACCTGACAGGATACCAAGATTACCAATTTTTTGCTTATTTTTTTTAAAGGCTTATTTGAGCTGGGTACAGTAGTGTCCACCTGTAATCCCAGCCACCCAGGAGGCTGGGGCAGGGAGATAACAAGTCAGAGGCCAGCCTGAGAGACTTAAGGGAGGCTCCTTCTCAATAAAATTTAGAAAGGGCTGGGGACTTAGCTTATGGATACTGCCTTCAGTACTGCTTGGTGTGGGGAGACCATTCACTGAAGCTCAGTATTCAAGGGGCATGCTCAAGTGCTTACTGGATTTGACACTGAACGGAAATGCTCTTCCTATACTTTGCCTGCAAAGACAAGCAGACCAACTACAGCTCAAACCCAGTTCCCACGTGTCCAGGAAGACACACCAGCATGCTTCTATTCACTCCTCTGGCACTAAGTATTTTGAATGCAAACAGAAGAACTTCAAAATTCATTTATCTTATAAAATGTGTTCTGGTATTATTCTGTCTTTACAAGAAAATCTGAATAAGGTAGAGTAAGTACTGATGCATTTTTGGTAGCATGGCTGATCATTCCTGAAGTAGCTTTATACTCTGTAGTTAAGTGCATACTGCTAAGATGCAGGGATTGTTTATCCTGAATCCCCTTGCTAAGGAAAGGGGGCTCTGTCGCTGTGCAAGGCTCCCTGGACATCTTACCCCAGGGCCCTCATCCTTCCCCACCTCCAACTTCCTCCACATAAACTCCAGCAGCTTAATCTGACCATACCCCCAACAATTCCACCAATGGAAGTTTCCTAGGTAGCCATCCCCAGCCACCAATACAGCCTTTTTATTTAAAAAGAGCATTCATGCCACCAAAAGCATTATTCACATTTACTCCACAGTTAAGACCCAAAAGTCAGTCATCACAGATAAATTCCTTTTCCTTGTTCCTCAGATCCAAAACATTGCCAAGTTCCACTTGGCCACAGCATTATCTCTGGAATCATCCTCTCTGCTCTGTTCTCACTGCTTCCATTCTCTTACCTAGGAACATGACAAAAGTGCCGAGCCACTCCAATGTGCTGAGCCCCTCTTCTCCTTGCTACACAGTTAATGTTTGCTGACTTTCTTAAAAGCTTGAACCACAGCGCCTCCATACAAACTCTCAGAAAGGCTTACCACAACCTCCAGGCTACCTCAACACCTACGTCGTGGCTCTGAGCTCTTTCTAGGTTAAGCTCACCATTTGGTTATAGACATTACCTTGGGCACTGTTAAATTATGCCCCACATTTGAAATTTCCTCCCAATTCAGTAGTGAGAGGCCTGTAAATCTGGTATGAGCTCAAAACACTCCTCCTGCCAGCATCTCTCTCTGTATTCCTTTGGTCTTATCTATGGCACTTGAGAACCTTCGCTTACTCCTATCTTGCAATGTGGATGGCCAGGCCCAATTTACTAAAGTATCAGCAGGACACTATAGTATGGATTTTTTCTACCTCTGCAGGCCCACAATACTTTGTACATACTTGGCAATCATTAGAAAAATTTCTCACACCAGGCACAGTGGAATGCATCTTTTAGTTGCAGCTACTTTGGGGCCACCTGAGCCTAGCAGTTCGAGGCTACCCTAGCAATGCAGTAAGACCTCACCACAAAACAAAACACTCAAATCAATGGACGATTTTTTTTAAAATTTAATATGATATATACCAAATCATCCTTATGTTTCTGAGATCAGTAGTTAAAAGATTTCCATGGATCCAAAGATAACTACTTTTTAGGTAAAACAATTTAAAAACAATCACTCTAATTATTAGTCCTGAAACTTCTTCCCAAGTGCACATATCCTAAATTTGTATTATTGTTCATAATGTACACATATTTAGTAATTATCACAGTCATTTCCTTCAGAAGTCAGAAATCCAAGCTTTCCTATGACTCAAAGACAGTCTAATGGAAAAAACTAAAAGCTTACTTTATCCTGTTATAAGGCACTTTGCACTCCTATTACATGTATACTCCTATTACCATACACTAAGTGAAAAAGAGAAAGAAAACAGAGATTTAAAACTTAATACGGCCCAAATCCGTTAGCAGCAAAACTTAATTTTGGGGGGTGCTCAGCATGAAATTCAAGGAAAGCATCAATTAGTCCTAGAAATTCAGTATTTTTATGAGTACACCAATAAAGGAATAGTTACCAAATTTAAAAGAAATAAGTTTTTAATGGCATAGCCATTTTTCTAGAATATAAACACACTACATAAAACATGAATTTTGGGGGCTAGGGAGATAGCTCAGCAGTCTAAGCACCTGCCTGGCAAGCTCAAGGACCTTGAGGAGTCCTTGAACTAGGGGAATTCAGCCACTGGTACCACATGCCAGTGCACATCTGTAATTCCAGCAGGGAAGGCTGCGACAGGAGGATCACTATGAGTCTGAGCTGTGTAGTGAGACCCTGTATCAAATAAACAAATACATTTTTAAAAACCATAGGTTTTGTTTGGTTATGTTTAGTATTTGAGCCTCTGCTTTGCCTCATTATGGCATTCAGTTCTAAACTAGGAAAATCTTACCTAATTAATCAGAAGCAAATAGCAACAGTATTAGAAACTTTAAAAAGTATATTTCCATTTCTGCTGACTTAATTTTTGAATATGTGACAATGTAAGCCAAGTTCTGGGCATTCACAGATATCGACCAACTCACTGAATACTCCAAACAGTGCTAACAGGTAAGCTCTGTCAGCCCCACTTGTAAGGAGAACAGTTACAGAAGTTCGATAACTTCCCCAGACACACAGTGGGCAGCAGAGCAAAGACTCAAACCCTTGTCCCAGAGGGTGGCATCAACCACTGCGGTATCTGCTTCAGAAAAATCCACAAAGCACACTGCACAGGTACTATGATGATTTTTTTTTTTTTAAAGACACTGCTTTTCACCATCTGAACTTTAAAAGCAAAAGTTCCTCAATGACTTACCAAATGCCACAGTCCAACAGTCCCTCTTGTTTTCTCCTTTTACAGGCTCCATGTTGGCCACAGGATCATCTTTTTGTCTTGGGTCCCACACTTTCACAGTTCCTGCCACAAATAAAAGAGCAAATTCACCAGATGTTCACCATTCATTTTTGTTTTCTATTTAGCTAAATTGTATTGGACAATAGTGGATCTATATTCCATGTTACTGTTTACATGAGTTTCAAATTAATAGATACACAGAAAAACTGCTCCTAGGGTCAGCCAAATAGCTCAGCAGACTAAAGCATCTACTTAGGCAGATGCAGGGGCCGGGAGTTCGATCCCCAGGCCTGCCATACTGGCCCACTCCTGGGCACACTGAGCCGGTGATTGAGACTGGGTGTGATAGAGCATGCCTATAATCCCAGCTCTTGGGAGGCTATAAGCAAGAGGAACACTGAATTCAATCTATGCAGTGAGACCCTGTCCTAAATACAAAAAAAGAAAAAAGAAAAACTGTTCCTAAGTTATATACAGATTATGATTGACAAAGAAAATACTGCATTATGTAATTCCAGCTATGCATTACTTTCTTTGAGCTTAAAGAAATGTATTATTAGTACTTCTTTACTATCATGAAAACTTTTTTTTGTTCAATTGTTTTGAAACATTTAATTTTTAATTAATTAGTATTTAATTTTCTGAATATTGCTTAGTCTTAATTTTGGTTTTAAGATTTATATCTTTGAATTACAATTTATTTAAAAGACATCATATGATATCTTCTCCTAGTATTAGAAACTTTAAAAAGTATATTTCCATTTTCTGTTGACTTTATATTACTTCTTCCCTGTCCTTTATACACACATACACACATATATGAAAAATATGTGTATAACCCGATATAAGGTTGGTACTGTTTCATAGAAATCTTCATTGACCTTTTAAATAAGGGCTCATCTAATATATTTAATATAGTCCTGTATAACTATCACTTTGAGAGCTCTTTATTGTTCATCCAGGAGCATACTGCAATTTCTCTTGCTTTTTGAACTATGTTCTTTGTTATTTCCTATATGCTATGTCTGGAAGTATTAAAATATTTCAAGTTTGTATAACTAGAAAATATTTTACTTTTAGTTTTCAAAGGTATGTTTGCTAAGTATAAAATTCAAAGAGGATATATCTTTTTTTTTCTGTCAGTCATTTAATTAGTCTAGTTTCTTACACACTTGGTCCTTTTTTTTTCTTTTTAATGTGGAATAAGATGCTATTTAATTTCATTCTTCCATAGCTATTATTTTTTATGTATATGCTTTAATCATTTTTTCTTAATAATAAGTTTTGGACAATTTCATTTTTGTGTATCTTGGTATGATTTCATTTAAATTTCTTGGGCAAAAGGTTCATTTTTCTTTGAAATATGGTATTATAAGTTAAACTAAATTCAGAAATTTTAAATCTTTAAATACTTATTGCCTACTCCTTTCTACTTTGAGAATTCTAATTATATGAATATAAAAAAAGAAATGAGCAGTTAATGCTTACAATTTTTGGTTTTAGTCTGATTTTTTTCCTGTCTTGAATTTCTTAAACTTCTTGGTTACTGTTTTTTAAAAAATAAAATTAAACATTTGTATCTGGTAATCTGAAAAACTAATCTGCACATAGCATCATGTAATACAGCAACCATTGTTGGATTCCTATTACTTTGCTTAGTGAAATCTTATAACATGTATAATGCTGTTATCTTCTATCACTATTTTGTATTCTTTAAAAATAATAATAAAAAGTACAAAAAAATGCATTAGTTATTTATAATACCAATGTCAACTTAAATTGAATCTTATTAATCATGTAACCATTGGCATTTTTCTTATAAGCTCTCATTTTTATATGTGTGCTTTTTTATATATGGGATTTTAGAATACTGTTTAACATGAAATTAAAGAAAACATTAAATAAAATTAACAAATAATTCTTCTCAATTTAATTTCCAATCCCCTCATATTAATTTCTTTTTCCTTTTTTGGTACCAGGGATTGAACTTGGTACCTTGCACTTGCCAGGCAGGTGCTTTATGCCACTGAGCTATATTCCCGGCCCATGTTAATCCTTTTATTTATTTTTTTTTCTTTTTTGTGTATTTTAGGAGAAGGGTCTACAGAGTGTTAAGGATCTCACTACCAGATCGGACTCGTAGTGATCTGCCTGTTTACAGCCTCCTAAGAGCTGGGATTACAGGCACATGCCACCACGGCAGGCCTGGGGATTGAACCCCCATCCCCTGCGCCTGCTTGCAAGCGCTTTAATCCACCCATGTTAATTCTTATTAACTAAATTCTTACTAACTAGTGCCACTGCCAATAAGAAATGCAAATGGATGTAATAAAATGGCTAAAAGCAAATATCTGAGAACAGGGAAAATAAGAAAAATACTTGAAAGGGATAACAAATTTACCCCATTAGGTTTATCTCCAGGGATACAGCTGGTTAACAAAAAGCTCTCACAAGAGGAAAGAAACAGGGCAGGCAAGATAACTCAGTGGTAAGCACCTGCTTAGGGAAAACAGGGACCGGGGTTCGATCCCCAGCACTACATGCCATGCTGGCCCCACCCTTCCCAGTGTGCTGAGCCAGCCACTGAGACTGAGCATGGTAGCACTCGCCTATAATTCCAATCCTGGGAACACTGAAAACTGTAGGATCACTAGGAGTCCGAGCTGTATAGTGAGACCCTGTACCAACTACATTAAAAAAAGGGAAAGAAGTAAACAAAAAAATTCCCACAAATAAGAACATTACAGGACCTACACAGATTTGTCAGATTTATAGGAAGTTTGTAAGAGTTAAATTAGCAAAAGAAAATTCATGTAAAAAGACATCAGTATGAGTAAGAACACTATTTTTATCATCATAGAATTAGGGGAAAAAGAAAGAAAATAAATGCCAACAGTGTGGGCTGCAAATTTATCTCTTCCAGTATAGTGGATAATATAAACAGGTTCTTTTGAAAGTTTAAACACAAATTTTAAGAATCATAAACTGTGTTTACCCTAAAAGAGATACATACGTGAAATAATCATTCCTTCAATATTTTTAAATCACTTTCCCAAGACAATAAACTAAAACTTTAAGGCATACTGAGCGCTCCCTAGCAGGTGCACTGTGGCACAGCCATACATTTTAATCATTAGAGTAATAATTATGAAAACTACAGAAACAGTAATGTATGTATGCAGTAAACCTTAAATGGACAAAGTGAAATAATTAACTGTATTCATACTGATATATACAAAATTACATATAAATCTGGATTTTTTTTAAAAAATGGATCAGAGCTGAGAAGGTGGTGTGTATGTCTGCAGCCCCAGCACTTGGCAGGCTGAGGAAGGAGAACTAAGAGTTCACGACCAGCCTGGACTGCACAGCAAACTCCAGGTCAGCCTGCACTATACAAAAAGCAAACAACACACAAAAAGGATAAAAAAAAATCTAGTGCTGTGCTAGTGTTAATAGGCTATATGTTATTTTCTCAACTGCATATTGCTTTTATGATCAACAAAAAAGAATTGACTTTTAACACAGTGCTCTTGAGGAATTATTAGAAAATTTTATCTCACTTTTCTTTTAAGACAATTTTTCATAGTCTTCAGCAGTCATTTACAAACTAGCTAAAACAGCCAAAGTACTAATCTCTTATACTTTATGAACCACAAAAACTTTCAACTCTGGCAGTTATTTAGAACAAAACAGGACATCACCAGTCCAGCTCCTCAGGGCCTGGGTCACTGTAGGTGACCAGACCACTGCAGGTAGAAAAGCCCACCTCGTACCCTGGCACTCTTCACAATGCTCAGAGGATGGATTATAGAAGTTCAGTTTCCACCAGCTGTCAATATGACAATTTTCACAAGAATTAATTTTGCTTTTTAAAAAAAGAAAATGAAAAGCTGCCACCCACATTATATTGTCAGCTGCTTTAAAACCTGTAAAGACATTTTAAATCCTTCAAGGTTCAAAGGAAACTATCAATGTTAGTAATTGAACTAACTCTAAACTAAAATAGTAAGTGCTATGCCTCTAACCCAAAATACCCAAAAGTCTGAAATAAACTGAGGGATATGCAATCAAGCTTGCCTATTAAAAACACAGAAAGAGAACTGTTAAAGAGAATCACAGTGACCAAAAGAGACTGCTGTGGAGAGGAAACTGGTGCACAGATTTCCATTAAAAAACAAAACGGAAACCTCCTTGTGTACACACAGCAACTCACCGTCTCGGCTGCCGGTCACAATTTCCGGCGCTCCTTCCCCGATTCCTAGTCCTCCGATACCATCAATAGTATTTATAATTTCTTTATGGGCCTTGACAGAATATACTGGGACCTCTGGAGCTTCCAAATTCCTAAACAGAAAGCACACAGTCCTACTTACACCATGTGTAGCAAAATAAATCCATTACTATAGTTTAAGAATGCACAGCATACATACTTGTTTTTATTCAAAAATAAGGATTTTCTATGAAGGAAATTTATATATTTATTTGTCAATTGTTTTCTTTGCTTCAAGTTCTTTCAAGCCCCTAATGAAAACTATAATTTTATTCAGTCTGAAATCTGAAGTCCCGAGTCCACTTAGTATTCTTTGAAAATGACCTACATGGGTCTTGAACAGATGACTTGCCAGGTGTACTTGTCAGCAAGGCATTTTCGTTGTTTCTTCCCCAGACAATGTGCTTCAGGATCGTGGGGAAGGACCTGCAACCCCCGTATTGGTGGGTACATTGCACTTTGACAAAAATCACTGCTTTTAATCTAGAGTAAACTCAAAGGGATTTAAAAAGATTCCAAAGCTGGCCTTGCTGGTTTCATCTTGAGACATTTTCCAAGGCTAAAGTATGTGTTGTGTCTAGTTTGGACCCATTTCTCAGTCCACACTGTGCTGCCTTGCCAGTGAATGCTACACTGATTTCCATCAAGTGACCTTGTTATGGTGGTCACAATAAATATGACAGCCAGCATGGCTGAAATTTATCTAATCCAAAGTTCATTCAAAAGGCAAACAGAAGCCGGGCGTGGTGACGCAGGCCTGTAATCCCAGCACTTGGGAGGCTGAGGCAGGAGGACTGTTGTGAGTTCAAGACCAGTGTGAGCTACAAAGTGAGCTTAAGGCCAGCCTGAACTGCATAGTGAGACCGTCTCAAAAAGACACACACACAAAAAAAGGTACCCAGAAAAGTACCAATTAACAGGACTTCGAGAGACCAAGGACTGGATAACGCATACCCCAAGATGGCCTAGTCATTTCCTTCCTTTTTTTGTTCTTCACTGGCAGCTTCTATCCCCAGTGCTCAAGAGCTAGTTTTCAAAAACTCACATTTTTAAAGGAATGCTATTTATGAAATATAATCTTCACTTGTTGGAGCAAGATTTAAAGGGCCTGGCTCAATGGAATAAGCGCTTCCCTGGCAAGTGCAAGGGCCTGAGTTCAATCTCCAGTTCCACAAAAAAAAAAAAAAAAAAAAAAAAAAAATTGATTAAGCCAGCTACACTGAAACACTGTAATCTCAGCAGAGGAGGCTGCGACAGGAAGATTAGATAGAGCCCCACGTAACCACTTAGCTAGGGTAGGTCACTAAAATAATTAATTAAAAAAAAATTTAAAGACTGGGGTCTCACTCAGCAGCAGAGTTCCCCTAGATTCAATCCCCTGCACTGGGGGGGGGGGGGGGTTTGAGCTAGTTCAGCCTAGTTTAGAGATGATATTTACCTCTGTACTATGATTATGAAAGAATCAAGAGGTTTAACAGGACTGTGATTCCACTTAAAAGAACTGTTTTAATATTTTTATAGATTTTAAAATGTGAATTGTTTTAAACTTGAAGTTATGAGACTTATCAATGAAAGTAAGTTGGTAATATTTGTACTGTGCTAGCAAATTCTTTTAAGAAGATGGCCAACAGTTGTTTAAATATATTCATTAAAAAAGCATTCTGGCTTCTCTCCCAATTTCTCTGAAAGTACATAGACTGCAAGAAGTGATGAATAAATGCTAATTTAACAACTAAACTGTGAAGGGAAGGAGAAATTAGCTTCATTCTACTTTATGATTCTACAATAGAGGAATATATCAGTCATTATAAAGTAGTAAATTCTAAGTGAAAATCTAGAATGCCCATATTAGAAAATAAGACACATTTCTAGAATATTACTTTATACTTTAAAAAGTATAAAGTAATGTTAAAAGATTTTTTTTTTTTTTGAAAAATAAAGAGGATGGGGCGGCTACAGAGCTCAGTGGACTACAATGCCTGCTTAGGAAGTTCAGGGACTGGGGTTCCATCTCTGACACAACGTACCATGCCAGTCCTGCCCCGATACAGGCTGACTGGCCACCGAGACTCAGTGCGATAGCGCACGCCTGCAATCCCAGTTCTGGAGAGGCTGAAAACAGGAGGGTCACTGTGGAGTCGGAGCTGCATAAGGAGACCCTATACCAAATACATGAACACACACACACACACACACACACACACACACACACACACAGGATTACCCTGATTTGGTCAACAGAAAGATTCCTAAGACATTGTGTTTAGATTTCTTAAAGCATCAAATATGCAAACTGTAAATGGTGTGAGAGTTGTACAGTAAAAACTTAAAAACTCAAAATATCATTCTATAATACTAAACCTCCTAGTGAAATGTAAACAATATCTGATTTTCAATGTTATATGTGTGCATTTTTCTGCATTATTTCATAGCAGTAGAAAAAGTTTTATTATTGATACTATTAAGTGATAGAATGAAAAAGCATTTAAAGAAGTATTGACAATGTTACTCAAAAATATCTACAGGAAAATACATTAGCATTTTTAAATTAAGGATATTCAATCCTTATATTTAAATTAAGGATTCTGAATTTTTTTTTTTTTTTTGGCCGTACCAGGCATTGAACTCAGGACCTCACACTTGCCAGGCAAGTGCTTATTCTACTGAGCTATCTCCACAGCCCAGAATTTTGAATATGAACCCTAAAAAAGTACATTAAAAGATCATTCCCATGCTTTTATAGTTAAAATTGAACAAAAGAAGAAACAGTTTAAAATTAGAACTTCCTCCTTCAGCTGAAGAGTAGTCAGAATACCAAAGAAAGCGCTTGTCTCGCATTTGAACACTGCTCAAGAGATCTTACCATATATGAAGGTTTCCACCAAAATCTCCAGTAGCTAAGTATCTCTGCTGTAAAGATGCGGCACCAAATGTTCCACATTTAATGGGTTTGGCCTTTTCAATCTTGAAGAGAGGAGACATTATTTACGTAAGCAGTTATTTGGAATCCACAATATTTATGGTTCTATAAAGTTCAAAACACATAAAAGGCAATTAAAACATTTTCTGATTAAAAGATTATCATGTTCTTCCCTTAGTCTCTATCATTTAAATCTGCACAGCTATGAAAAGTTTTACTTACTTTTTTCTTACCTTACTAATGACATTCAAACTAATGCTAACATCCCTAGCACCGCCACTGGTTTGCAAATGTGAAAGTTTTGGTTTTTATGCAATATTCTTAAAGATCCTCAGTAGAAATGAGAAAAATTATGAAGATACTATTCTTTCCAGATGGCTACAGGAAAAAAAGATGTTTATGTGTCTCATAGTTTCCTCTCCAAAGCCCTATAAATTCACGGTATTTATGCATCACTTTTTCTGAGACCTTTTCATTGCATAAAGACCTGTACACTTAACTGCTATTACTATGGACTATCCAATACTTTTTAAATTTCTTTCATTTCAAAGGCTACCACTCTGAGTTCGCTACATAAAATAACCAATCCACTACGGAAGGTAAGGGCCTTATACCTGTACGGATCTGACCAACTCATACAGCACTTAATGAGTTCCTACAATAGTGGAATACACCTATCGAAAAAAAAAAAAAATCCAAAACCCAAGATGCTCCAAGTCTCCTACTTCTTGACCACTGACATGAAGATGCAAATGGAAAATTCCATACCTATCTCATCACATCCTATAACGGAGTCAGTCAAATGTGAAAACTGTTACCTTCAAAGGAAAGACACCAAACTGAGAACCAGTCAGTTTGTTATAAGACAGGATCCATACTGGAGGTTTTTACCTTTGTCATTGTATGGTTTCTAAAAATAAAGAAATAAAATGTGCCTCTGTGTGTTTTAGCTACTTTTCTTCTTACTGGGACAACGTACCTACCACTTGGAGGGGGAATATTTATTTAGCTCAGTTTGTAAAAGTTTCAGTCCAAAATCAGCTGGCTCCAGGTAGCAAGGCATATGACAGAGGGGCAACACTTTACAGCTGTGGAAGACACTAAAAATAAGAGAGGAAAGGAGAAGAATCCTCTATCCCTCTCTTCCACTGTATGCAGGCTACCCACCCTGGCAGGTATTTCACTCACACCTTTAATCCCAGCACTGGATCATAAACCACTCACAAACTCTAGAAGGCCACCCCCATGACTGCATAAGGCTAGGGAGGACATCTAGAAACAAATCCTAACACTACATTCACTGGTAAAGGGCCACAAGACTGGCACTCAGGGCTAAGGTACAGGAAATGTCCAAAGCCTTTTGACTCTACGTATTTTTTTTTCAATGTGTTTTAGTACAGAGTCTATAGAGTCTCACTATGTACACTGAACTCGTAGTGATTCTCCTATTTTCAGCCCCCCCAAGTGCTGGGCTTACAGACGCATGTCACAACACTCAGACTCAGTCGAGTCTCAGTGTGCCCCAGGGGCAGGGCCAGCACAGCACACTGGGGATTGAACCCCAGCCACTTCACTCTAAGCAGGTACGTTAGTATGCTGAGCTAACTGGCCAGCCCCCACAGCCCTTTGAAATCTGGCCTTGCCTGGCCCTGGGAGTCTGTTTCCTGCTTTTGCTCTTCTCTCTTCTACCTTGCAGCCACAACAGGCAGGTTTTTCTTCTTCAGACCCACTAAAGTTATTTACACCCAGAGGCATCGGCTGAGCTCACAGCTTGGACATCTCTTCCCTCAGATCATCATGCCTGTTGCCTTCCTATTCAGATCGCAGTCCAAATGCCACATCCTCAGCAACCTTCTATGCCCTGCCAATCCGAAGTGGAAACCCCAAGTCACTACCTTTCACCCTACAGAATCTGCTCAACTATAATTATCAACAAAATTACTTTTTCAGTCAGTTATCTACCTGCTCTCATTCTAGAATGTAAGCACTACGAGAACAGGATCTTGTCTCATTCATAATACACCCAGTAGGTGAATGAAGGATAAATGAGAATCTATTAAGCCTCAGCCCCAGTGCTGGAGACCAGAAACCAGTTCTGGGATACCTTTTCTCCCACAAGGCTTCATGGGCACAGCTCTGACAGTGACTGGTCTCATTTCCATACAATCATGACAACAGCTTCCCTGTATCAAACACCTACATAGCTGACACTGTTCTAGATCTGCTTCCAGAAGATCAACCTTCCTTAACATCACAACTCCGCAAACAAGTGTAGGAACATCGTTTTCAAGATAAGGAAACATGTTTAGCAGACTGAGTGCCCTGCCATCGGTCCCAAGAGTTAGGGAGACTGACTGCAAGCTCTTTCGACAGAAGGAAGCTGCCTCTTGGTTGTATATGAATCCATTAAATGGATATTTCATCATATAGCCCCATTCTGTGAGACAGAAAGACATCACAAGTACCAAAGAAATGTTCAATAGTGAAATGGATTGGTGAGCTGCACAGTGCAAATGTGGATTAAACATACAGCAGCCCCTTGCTATTTCGCAGCTCAACTTAAGTGGACTGTTTCACGGATTTTTCAAAAAACATTAATCTATGTTATTTATCAGGATTTTTCACTATATTGCGGGATTTTGCAGTAGTGCCCAGTATACATATATTGTTAAAATTATGTAGCTTCATGAGTTTAGAAAATGGTTAAGAACATTAAAAATGTTCTTAAAGATGTGAGAAAGGTTTATAAGAGCAAGGAAATGATTTCTAAAGCTTTAAAATATATATAAATACTAAAATAAGTAGAATGTCACTACTTGACGATTTTCATTTATCGTGGGGGTGTCTGGAACGTAACCTCCGCGATAAGTGAGGGACCACTCTACTTCCAGATTTGTCCTTTTGTTTTAAACTTCATTCATTTCCTTACTAGATAAACATATATTATGCTTTCCATATGTACATTTCTCTTTTTTGTATACAAAACACCTGCCCAGATTTATCGACACTAAGGGTCTGTTGTGCAAGAATCAAACTCAAAAAAATAAATAAATTCATAAGTATGTGAACCGATCAGACACATTAACACCTTGCCATCTGCATAGAATAAGGCCTACTTTGTCCAGAAGGGCCCAGCACTACTCTTACAAAACCATGTTTTCTCCTTCCTAGACATTTATGGAAATCATAATAACAGTGAAATCAAGAGAAACTAATTTTGTGTAACTCACAAGAACTCCCCTCTGTTACACTTTTTACCTATAGAAAAGATGCACAGAATCTGGCCGAACTTAAAACTGTTCTTGTTAGAAACTAGCTTTAAAAAATTGAAGACTCGGTGAGAATAACTCCACCAAAGTATGTGTTACTAATTTTTGTTATATGATAGTGTGACCACCCAGGTCGGTTCACTAGGCCCAGTGGTGGGCATTCACTGCTATGATGACATGTTAACGTGGTTAAAGAAGCCTGTGATTGGTAATTCCCTCAATAGCTATTTCTGTTCTGACTGTGGGCGGGTCTAGTACAGCTTGTCAGTACTTCCTCCTCCACATCCTGGCACTACTTAATTAACATTAAAAGGTTTAGTCAGCCAAATGCTAACAAGCAATGAATTCAGCAGCACTGAGGCTAAAAAACCAGAACTTTATCGGCTTATTACTAATTTTACAGTGTAAATATCCACAACCACTCCATTCTTCAGGATCATCCCTGTCCAGAGGATACTTTTGTGCCAATTAGACAAAAGCTGCATTTTCTAAGCAGATGAAGTCTCACACACAGAAAGCCTGACGGAAGAAAAGGAGGACACCGAGCTGGACACCTCTGCATGGGGCTGCCAACTCAACTGAGCACACAGCCCCACACCCCATCCCCTGCCAACAACCTACAGGGAGATGAAGGTGGCATCAGAAAAGGCTTATTTGCTCCCTTCCCCTCTTCTCTTGGCTGCAGAGGTTTTGGGTACTCGGTTTAGGGTATTTTTATGATTAAATCAAGGGTGTTTCCTAAAATTTTAATGAAGGATCCACCTGGCCCAATGCTTCTCACTTGGTGGGCATTAGAATCACCTGCAGAAGTTCAAGAGCATATTGATGGGCAGGCCTTCCCTATTGTGGACGCATCGGAGAACGGCTGCCTCAGCCTCCAGGGATGTGACCAAGGCATGGGTATTTGCAAGCACGCACACAAACAGAAACAAGCTTCTTCCCTGGCAAGCCCAAGGACTTGAGTTTAATCCCCGGTTCCGCCAAAACAAACAAACAAAAAAACCCAACAAACAGAAACAGAGTGCTCAAGACGATTCAGACAGGCCATGAGATGGGAGAATCACTGAGCCTGTATTTAACCTGGATTTTTTTTTTTAATTGCACCACTCTAGCCACATACAAAGTTCTTAAGTGTGCTTTTCCATTTGCTTTACCTTGCTTTTAAACAGCAGATTTCTTAGGAAATGGGATTTATATTGTAAGTGCCCTTGGTTCTTTTTTTAATACGATACAATGCTTTAAAATAACAGGTTCTCAGGAATTTATGTTAAAAAAAAAAAGTTTCTGGGTGAAAAATATAAATTGATTATTCCCAGGATTGAGATAACGGGTGATGTGTTCCTCTTCTTTTTTTGGGAGGGGAATCAGGGATTGAACTCGGACCCTTGTGCTTGCCAGGGAAGTGCTTATTCTATTGAGCCACCTCCCAGCCCCAACTTTCTTCTTTTTTCTATGTTCTCTCATAATTTTTTTTATTTCCTAGAATTATCCAGAAACTCTAAAAGAAACAAGACTATTTCACTCAATAGAACAAGTATATTTCTGAAATCTGTACATGTCTCTTTATTCAAAAAGCCACAGGTTTTTTTAGATGGTTCCTGCTTGAGTTTCAGTTGGAATTCATTACCAAATACCTTACCTTTTTAACTAAACTAGTATTTAAATTTCTCATTACATCCTATTAAATGAATATTTATTCCTTTTATTTTTTTATATGTATTTAGTACAGGGTCTACAGAGTCTCACTACGTAGATCGGACTCCTGTTTTCAGCCTTCCAAGTGCTGGGATTACAAGTGCATTCCACCATGCCTGGTCTCAACTGCCATCCTAGCGGGGACAGGGGTGGGGCTGGCAGAGCTGCAAACCACACCAAAGAAGGCCATTGTCTTATCCTCTAGGAGCTTATAGCTAGTGATAAACAGAACAGAATTTATATTTCTATAAGTAAGCACTACAAGAATGCAACAAAAAGAAAACTACTATGAGGATCAGGAAGGAATCACACACCAAAAATCAGGAACAGCAACAGAGAGCAAACTGATGAATGTAAGGGGAGGCAGAAAGAACAAGCCACTTTCAGAAATTCATCAAGGGACAGCAAACTGAACAAAGAAAAGGGACACAGGTTTAAAATGGGTCAGTGCTTATCTAACCTTGCTTATTCAAACTGTATTCATCTACCAGCGGAACTCCCATCTCCTCCAAACAAATTTTCTTCAGTTGTGTATGTGTGCGTGCCTGCGCGTTAAGACTGAGGGTTGAACCCAAGGGCTTTGCCCTAAGCTACATCCCCAGCCTTTTCACTTTTTATTTTATTTCATTTAGTACTGGTAAGTGAACTCAGGACCTAAGACTTGCCAGGCAGGCACTATGCCCCTGAACTTCATCTCTGCACCACCCACCAAAACTTTTAGAAAATCTTTTTATTTTGAAACAGTCTCACTAAATTATTAAACTGCATATGGGGCTCCAATTTATAAATCTTACTTCATTCCTTGGAGTGCTGGGATTACAGGTGGGCATCTGTTTGCCTCCATCTCTGTAGCTTTTGATCCCTGCAGTTCTCAATATCCTGTCCTTATATTCTATTCCAGTCCTAAATACCTGACTATGACTCATCGTTTCCTTTAAACAATCCAACTCTATAAACATTTAAGAAACTGCAAACAGCTACAGAAATGCTGGTTTTTGGCTGGCATGCTTGTCTGCACCTCTAATAGCAACATTATATATGAGGCTCAGAGTGGGACGATCACAGAGCTCCAGACCAGGCTGGGCAACTTATCAAATAACAATTTTTTTTTTTTTTTGTCTTTTTGAGACAGGGTCTCACTATGCAGTTCAGGCTGGCCTTAAGCTCACTTTGTAGCTCAGGCTGGTCTTGAACTCACAATAATCCTCCTGCCTCAGCCTCCCTAGTGCTGGGATTACAGGCATGCGCCACCACGCCCGGCTCAAATAACAATTTTTAACCCTAATTATCTTTATCCTCTAAATCTTTTTCTTTTTCAATCTTTTATTTATTTGATATAGGATCTCGATATGTAGCTCAGCCTCCCCTGCACTAGGACTACAGGCATGCGCCACCACACCCAGTTTCGGTGTCCAGCTCAGCGCGGGGCAGCATGTGGTACCAGAGATCAAACCCAGGCCCTTGCGCTTGCCAGGCAGGCACTTAGACCACTGAGCAATCTGCAGCACAGATACCTGGCCCAATCCTTTAAATCTTTCACTACTGATCTTTATAAAGCTTGTGAATCTGTTCTTATCGCACCTTGCTGCTAAAAGCCTTTCAGTGATCTGCTATTTTTCCCTGTAAAAAGGTACAAGTTTTTTACATGTCCTACAGATTTTGCAGTGTCTGGTTCCAGCTAACTCGTCTTGTTTTTTGAGAAGACAAACTTTCTGCCATTACTGAACTTCACCACATGCTGTTCCTTCTGGAAGATTTGTCTTCTCCCACTTTGGTTAAGTTTCTACTCATTCTATGTAGGTTTTCACTCATCATGTTCTGTGAGCGAACCCACTTCGGCTTGTAACTATTCATCCTTGACTTGGTTATTAAACTAAATGTGTTTTCTACTAAAAAATTAACTCTGTGAGATTCGACAACATTGCCACTCGCATGCCTGGGAATGTCAAGCGCTTCACCGGCCGACACTGATCCAAAGAATAGGTGTTGAGTTGACTTCCCTACAACACAAGTATCCTGGCGCCTGCGTTAGCTCTGCTTCCAAAACACGCATTAGGGGGGCGCACTAAAACTTTCTAAAAACGATTGCAAACTAAGTGGTTCTCCAATTTAGACAAAAAATCTTAGCGTCCCTTCCCAAAAGTTTGTGCTGCGCTGCAATGGAGGTGACAGGAGGAGGGGGCTTGACGGCGCGGAGGCACCAGCCCGGGGCGAGGCCGCAGGACTTAAAAGCAAAAACGTTTCAGGTTCAGAGCATTTCTCAGATTTGCAATCAACTTCCCTGGTCTCTATGCTTTCGGGGGACGCTGGTCGAACGCTGTGGGGAAGAGCTTGGGGGGCTGTGGGGCAATTCGTCCCCACAAGTACTTCAGGGCCTGGAAGGGGGTAGTCTCGACCCGACACCCACCTCCCGAAGCAGCTTCAGTTCCCCGTGCTGGATCTCGTACAGTTGAATTACGCCGGTTCCCCGTGCGAAGTTGCCCATGGTCACAAACTTGGCGCTGCAGGGCACCCATTTAGAGTCAAACACCGTGTAGTTGAGCCCCTTCTGGATATGGGCAATGATCTGAGGCTTCTCGAAAGCCGACATGGTCTAGCCGATTTCACTTCCAGCAAACGCCACACACCGAGACCCCGGAAAACCGCTAACCTAGAAACCAGACTGCAAACTTAACGACAATTGGTCCTTCACGCTCGCCGTACTCTGCCCCCCCCCACCGTGCACTAGTAAATTCTATTTAGTTCGCTTCAATAATACCAGATATACTCCCGAGGTCGCACAAGGTTTTCTCCACAGAAGATCAAATTTTATTAGCGCTTTTACCCACTGATTTTTTTCTCACTACACATTAGTGATTATAGAATGTCTTGGGTGTGAGTGTGTAATCGAATGGTGACCCTAAAAATCAGGCATATCTTAGAACAGCCCGAGAAGACACGCTTACCACTCCCGCCTCAGGACCCTTAGCGTGGGACCTCAGAAGGGGCGGAGGCCTGGGATTGGCGGAGGCTGGCGCCGGGCGGTGCGCCTGCGCAATGTAATGCCGCACGTGTTCTTGTTGGAAGCGGTTTTCGGGTCCGGAGATGGCTGACATGGAGATACAGAATGCGGGAGCCGAGGAAGGGTTCACGCAGGTCACCCGAAAGGGTGCTCGGCGGGCGAAGAAACGGAAGTCTGGGCAATTGTCTGAAGCGGGGGAAGGCGGGGACGCGGGCCGCATGGATACGGAAGAGGCCCAACCAGCGAAGAGGCCGATCTTCCCGCCCCTCTCCGGGGATGGACTGCTGGTACTGTTGGGGACCCTGGTGCAGGATCGGAGCAGGGGCTATGGGCGGGCCAAGATGGGGCCTCTGGATAATGTCGAAGCTATGAGGGTCTCTTTTGCCGTGAGGGTTTTAGTAAGAGGGACTTTTCTACAGTTTTAAGCGGTTTAGCTAAGGGCAGCTTTTTGTGGGTCGGCTGTCATCGTACGGCTCCGCCCACTGCCCCTTCCACCCCCGCCCCCAGGTCTCCAGAGTTGTGTTTTAATTGCAGAGTGGGAAAGAAGAAACACGGAAAGTTCCAGTTCCAGCTAACAGATATACTCCATTAAAAGAGAACTGGATGAAGATATTTACTCCAATTGTGGAACATTTAGGACTCCAGATACGCTTTAACTTGAAATCAAGAAATGTAGAAATCAGGGTAAGGAGACTGCCAACCATTTCCGAACATACTGGGATTTTTCTTCTTGAATGAAAACACGTGGATAGATTTTCTTTAACGGAACTTGCTCTCAAATGGTTTTCTTCAACTTTTAAACTATATCATATAATAAGTTTGAACTTAAGCAAATGCCCTCAAAATCTGCCTTCAACATAAATGTTAATTCATAAATTGGTTCTGAAGTCATACCAGAGTATTGGCAATGCCTGCACATAAAGCATGTAAATAATAAATGTAAGTACATTTTCTTCCTGAAGATTCTGATAGCATTGTCAGCACATGTATAAACTGGTGTGTGAGCCGGGCGTGGTGGTGCATGCCTGTAATCCCAGCACTCGGGAGGCTGAGGCAGGAGGATTGTTGTGAGTTCGAGACCAGCCTGAGCTACAAAGTGAGCTTAAGGCCAGCCTGAACTGCACAGTGAGACCCTGTCTCAAAAAAAGAAAAAAAAAAACTGGTGTGTGAGTGGACTAAATCACGGTACAAGGAGGCACTATTCTAACTAGTTGGTGAAGTTTAAGACATTACCGGATGTGACTAATAAAACCTGTCTTTGTTCCCAATGCCGCACCAATTCAGTCTTTTAGGCTTTCATTCCAAGACTTTCCTTACAAGGTTGCTCTTGCATTAAGTTTTCTCTCACCATCCCATCTTCTGTGACAGTGCAAAATTAATTTTTTGCAGAGGACTGTGCTTCTGTAGTAACATTCCGGCATCTCCATCTCTCCTAAAGGTGGACCGCGTCTGCCTTTCACATGGGGGACTCAGTCACAAGTTCACAAGGGACCTGTCCACTCCTTTTCCTACTTTATTCCATTGCTTCTCAGTTCTTTTCCAATAAAAGGTCTCTTTCTATCATTTCTTTGATGTCTGCACTTTCGTTGTGCTTGGTTGTCTATTTGTTACAGTCTCATCAGTTTGTGTTCCATTAATATTGATACGGCCATATACAGACTTGTTGTGGTCCTCTACCATGAACCACATCATCTGGTCTTTAAAGAGAGCTCTATGATGTAAATACTGTATCTTCCCCTTACAGAGGTGAGGAAAATAGGTCAAAGAAGTCTTGGCCAAAGATTAGACTGGTGATACACGAAGCAGCCTCTCAGAATCTTCCACTTTAATCTCTTTATTTCACAGATAAAGCTTGAAGTATCCCTGAGACTTGTCACTGTTACATAATACAGTTGGAACTGAGATTTGATTTGAAATGTGAAAGTTCCAGGTGCTTTTTCCTTTGTACAATTCAGTATGGCTTAAAGTTTTTCTCATCTACATTGTGAATATGAGAGAGTAGAAGTACAATAGAATTTGTGTTTCACTCTTACCCTTTTTTCACTTTTAATTACTTAATATAAATTTATAGCACTTGGCATTCAAGATTATCTTGAAGATGACAGCTGACATGTAAAGCATTTATTGTATTTACAGTGGTAGATACTTTATGAGTATTTTTGTAGACTTTGAAGAAGTTGAGGGCAGAATTTCTACTTGGTTTCTCCTTAGCACTGGCCATACAAGTGGTTAGAACCCAATTTGTCAATTTGGGAAACATCAGCAGATAAATGATGATCGAAGTCAGAAGATTTGGTCATAACTCCCAAGAAAGATTGCTTTGAGGGAGAAGAAAAGAGGACTGGATGTTGCACTTGAAGGAGTGGACAGGATATAGGCCTTGCAGGGTGTGGGTCATCATGCTGCTCCAGTGGAGTGTTGCTATGAACCCCAAAGGCTGATGGTTCACATAGTGTGTTCAGTCACATGACAGTCTTTGCAAAGGAAGTGCCCACCCTAGCTTGGAAGGGTTTGTTTTGCAAATTAAGAACAACGTTTGTCCCACCAAAATTGAATTATCCAGACTATATAGCAAAAGGATGTTAGTGAAAGAAATTAAAATAATGGGAAAGGTTATTTTTAGAGGTTAAAAAAATGAAAATTACTTTTATCTTTAGAGTATTTTTTTTTCACACCTAAGTTTGTACCTGTTTCTTGTTTTTGTTTGCAGACTTGTAAAGAAACCAAGGAAGCTAGTGCTCTGACAAAAGCAGCTGATTTTGTAAAGGCCTTTATTCTTGGATTTCAAGTGGAAGTGAGTGGTTTCATGATGTCTGTAATGGAGACTTCAAAATATGATGTAGGGGTGGTTACTAGGGATTGCGCCTGAGTTCACGCTGAGCTACATCCCCAGCCCTTCTTTAAATTTTGAGACAGGGTCTCACTAAGTTGAAAAGGCTGTGCTTGAACTTGCAGTCCTCCTGCCTTGGCCTCCCAAAGTGTAAGATTATAGGCTTGGACCACTACTGCAGCTTGAACAATTAGTATGGGCAATGTAGTGTATAAATCATTTTTTAAATGTGCATGTTCTAGCACTAGAGTTTCTTTTAATCCCCTATTGCTTCCCATGTCACTCATTCTCATTTGTGGTGCAAGGACCTTCATGATGTTTATATTTATATTCTAGGATGCGCTTGCCCTCATCAGGTTAGATGACCTCTTTCTAGAGTCTTTTGAAATTACAGATGGTAAGTTTGTGTGATTTTCTGTGAAAATCTCTTCTTTTGCTGATTTTGCATTATTTTTGTTGTTGTTTTGTTTTGTTTTTTGTTTTTTTGTCTTTCTGAGACAGGGTCTCACTGTGCAGTTTAGGCTGGCCTTAAGCTCACTTTGTAGCTCAAGCTGGTCTTGAACTCACAACAATCCTCCTGCCTCAGCCTCCCGAGTGGTGGGATTACAGGCTGCATTATGTTTTGATTGTAAGCTTTAGCATTAGTTGAGCTGTGTTATTAGCCAATGTTTTTTTTAAGACAATGCTCATTTAGTTAATAAACTTTATGTGGAGGGAAGGTACACAGCTTGTCACATGACGTCTTGCTTTTCTCTTTTAGTTAAACCTCTAAAGGGAGACCACCTGTCAAGGGCAATAGGAAGAATAGCTGGCAAAGGAGGAAAAACCAAATTTACCATAGAGAATGTGACACGGACGCGAATAGTTTTGGCTGATGTGTAAGTTTTTGACCTTGTGAAAATTATTCACACGATTTATACTTGATCATCTGTTGGAAAAAGTCCTAATAGTTGCATCTTATATATAGAGAGTGTTAGCACTAACTCTTCACTGGTACATGTTTGTGAGTAGTCACTTACTTTGAAAGGAGACTTAAGTTGGTTAGGAAAATTTCAGTAATTATAGCTTTTATTTAGCAAGGAAGGAAATGTTTAGAACACTGTTAAAAAAGAAGTATTATAGATGAAGATTTTAGGAGGGGAACCTATTAAATCAGTAAGGGAAGACAAGTAATAGGTATTTCAAATAGCTTTGAGACTGCTATTTTAGAGTACTGTGTATGTTTTGTATAGGTACGTGGATCTATATTGTAATAGAGGTATATGTAAGTACTTACATTCTGAAGGCTTTAAGAGTATTGCTTGTTGGTTAAACTATCAAGCAGTTTTTTTATGAACATAAATAAGAAGATAGTAAATAAGAGTAAGGGCAGCCGAGATAAAGCTGGGATTACCCCTTTCTGGGGTTGAGGAGACTCTGCTGCCAGGCTGAGGATCTTACTAATGCGTGGCTCAGGGTTTAATACTGTGGAGTTAACAGATGAAGCAGGTGATGGACAGGAAGGGCTGCTTACAACTAAATGCAGAAACAGTTCACTCAGTAGCATCTTACTTTTGCTCATAGTTTTGATCTTGTATAGATTGAGCCTGAAGTCTTGAAATACAAGCTATGGAATCTTTTTTAATAAAAATTTCAAAATACGGATAGTATACCATATTTTAAATATTGAATATAGTTCCAAAAGTTTTTCTTAAACTTTTGTAATAGTTTCTTATGGCCTAATGAATCTAGCTCAGTGAGCTGGCACGTGCAGCACTGCCCTGTAGCCCCGCACACCACCCTTGCAGTCCAGAGCATTCCTGGCGCAGTTTTGCCTTCAGTCCCTCCCCCACTCTGTTCCCAGGCAGTCAGTGCTCTGCTTTCTGTCACTGCTTTTGCTCTTTCAAGAGATTCACTTAAACAGAATTGACATATGTAGGGTTTGGGTATAGTTTCTTTTAATTAGCATGTTATTTTAGGTTTCTTTCTGTTGCATTTCAGGTATTGTCATTGTCAGGTGTTATTCCATTACATTGTATTCACAGTTAACAGACATTTGGGCTATTTTATTTGGAGACTGCTTATGAATAATATTGCTGTGGAATTTTAATAGCTTTTTATTTTTCTTGAAAACTGAATTATAAGCTACTTGAAATTTAAAGAGTCACAGCTTTTGCTATAAATATGCTAATTGGAAATTCATTTAACTATGTATAGCAGTTACAGAATATCCATAAGACAGAATATTATACACCTGGTAGTTCAGATGAGTTGCTAGTAACAACAGTAAAATGTGAGCAGGATTTAAAAGTAAAATTACTTTGTTCTAGATAATCAGTACCACATGAGAAATAATGTAGCCTCTGTGCCTTCAGAACTGTATTCTTTTCTAATTAATGGCCATTTGTTTCTTTTCGTAGCAAAACTACTTATACTTTGTTCTGTTTTTGCCTCTTTGATCTTTTTTTTGGCAGAACCAGGGAATGAACTCAGGCCTGTGCACTTGCTAGGGAAGCACTTATTCCACTGGGCCATCTCCCCAGCCCCTACCTCTTTGATTTTCATAATGCATTTTAAATAATTTCTTAGTGAAGTGAGGCATCCATGTGATTTGAAAAGCCAGAAATATCCACTACCTGCCTTCATTTCACCTTCCTCAGAAAAGCTAGTTTCAGCTCTCTTATTAACAGTTATAAATCTCTGTCTTCATCTGGGTGCAGTGGCATGGAGCTGCAGTCATCAATCTACTCGGGAGGCTAAGGCAGGAGAATTTTAAGTTCAGAGATGGCCTGTGCAGCACAGGGAGACTTGGCAGGGAAAAAATTACCTCAGTATGTCAACATACCTTGATATACAGTTTCTTGGCTTATTTTCTAGATTATTACTGACTTTCCACCTTGAAAAATATTATGCTTTTTTCCCCACTCTCTGACCGTACTGCACAGACTCAGCTTTTGTAGCACTTGAGCTTATTCCTCTCCTGTGGCGCCTTGTGCACATTGAACTGCTGTTCAGAATTGCCTCAGAGCAGATCTTCAGTGCTTGGTATATTCATAGATGAGCCATGTGGGATTTCTCCTGTGCAACTTCGCTTTCATTTGATGAAGTATTTCTTATTTGCTAGTGTGTCTTCTTAATTTTCAGTGTACAAATTCACAGAAGAGCTGTACAGCCTTTCTGCCTCCTCCTAGTGTATTTGATGCATTGATGTTCTAGAAATCTCTCCCGGAGCCTTAAGTTTGTGAAAGCCCCTTGCCCTGGAGCCATCTTTTTTCCTCTGCCTCCTGACTGAAGTACAGCAGTTTATTAGGTTCCAAAAAGTCACTTCTGCCTCGTTCATCTACTTTCCACCTTTGCCGATTTTATTATTGTCATCATCTTCTTTCTTTTGGTTTTTTATCTTAGAGCTATCAATTTTGTGACATTTGAGGAAGGAGCACATGAAAATTTGTGTGTTTCACCATCTGGAGGTGTAAAGACTGTCCTCTTATTATCAGTCTTACCAAGTCATTCAAAAAGGAATGCCCACTCTTGAGTCTGATGATTCTCAGTATATTAAAAAAATTCAGATGACCTTTAAAAAACTTTGCAGTTGAAACTGAAATGTGTTAGTTATGTTTCTGGGCAATGTAGTTTTGGACAGGTTTCTTGATTTGTTTTTACCTATGGCACTGCAGTTGACATGCTTCTAAATGCAATAGAAGTGCTCTACTACTAAGCTGCATCCCTAGCCCCTACGTTTCTTTTTTTTTTTTTTTTTTTTTTTTTTTTTTTTTTTTTTTTTTTTTTTTTTTTTTTTTTTTTTTTTTTTTTTTTTTTTTTTTT
>PVKA01010797.1:0-63138 GCA_004027165.1 Ctenomys sociabilis
GCATCTTGCTCTCTGAATACTATGAAGACAACATGCAATGTATTAATTATTGTAACTGTCCTCCTAACATGTTTTGAAATAGTTTTATTGCTATTTTATCTTTTTTCTCATTAAAATGAATAAAAATGAAAAAGAAAAAGTTAGATAAAATAAAATTATTTAACAATATCTCCTAGTTTATTGATGAAACATATCTAATGTATTGACAATTGCATCATTTAACATATATCTCCTAACATATTTCTGCCTCAAAATACATTGTTTTTTCTACTTTGAAAGTTAATTTTCCATCTGCTGACCTGCTCATCTAATTGATCCAAATGTTTCTAAATACATTTATTTAATTCTTGGTATTTGAGCTGTTTACAGTTTCAGTATTGCTCAAGAACTGTATTATCTTCAAGTGCTTTTTTGCTCAGATCATCCATGTCAACAAGATAGTGTTAATTAGCTTGAAAAAAGCTCACTGCTTCTGAAGTCCCTAAGGATCATCATCACAAGAAGCCTTGAACCAATCGCTTCATCAGTGACTTGTGCCAACTTCTTATTACCACCTTCTGTGATCATGCTGTGACTTAGACAATACTCTTGAGAAAAGAGCATTTTCTACTCACGTAGTAAATGTGAATAGGAATGTGAGAGTCTAGTGTCCTCCTCTTCAAGACAGAGCATATAGGGTTACCTATCCTAAGGTCTTCCCAACCGACTTGCCCCAACATGGGTAAAATATGTAGAATATTCTTTCTGGTACACTTAACTGCAAAAGGTCTTTTAGAAGAGCTATTACCAATGTTATATTTAACAGCATTTAAGAAAGAAGTCTGGGGCTTGCCCTGCCCTCAGGGTGCACTGAGACTGGAACTAGGATTGAGTGTGGTGGTGCCCAACTGCAATCCCAGATCTTGGGAGGCTGTAAACAGGTGGATTGCTCTGAGTCTGATCTAGTAGTGAGACCCTGAACACCCTGTGGACCCTTCCCTAAAATACAAAGAGAGAGAGAGAGAAAGAAGAAACAAGAAGCTGTTGGGTATTGTCTTAATTCTCTTGAAATTAGAAAAAATGAAGTCTTCTTTTTACAAATTCACACAATATTTCTAAAAACATAAAATGAACAGATTATGACCTAAAATATTAAAACAAATCTCCAGTTATCAAAACATAGTTATCTATATTATTTTGGTTATTAATTGTTTTGAAGACAAAACAATTACACAAAAGCTCTACAGTTTCTACAATTAAATATTAGAAGAAAGTATCGAGGGGTAGGGGGATTTCTTGGCAGTCTAAGCGCCTACCTGGCAAGCGCAAGGATCTGGGTGGCCTCCCTGTTATCAGATGCTCTGCCAGCACTGGATGCCATGCTGGCCCAGCGCCGAGCCGACCGCCGAAACCGGGCATGATGGTTCACACATGTAATCCCAGTGCTGGGGAGGCTGAGACGGGAGGACCATTGAGACCCGAGCTGCATAGCGAGACCCTGTTCCAAATAAATAAATAAGTTTTAAAATTAAAAAAATAAAGTGTTGAATTTGTTTTGCAATAAAATTTTAACCATCTACATTTTCTTAACTCTAAAATCAGTTTTGGGGGGGTGCAAAAGCAGTGACTGAAGCATCTACAAAAAGGCAGAAGCTTACTGCCGCCTCGCAGTGCTTTCCTTTCTTTCACAAAATTCAAGCTGTAGTACAATGGCACCACCTGTTGATAGAACTGCAGAATTGAAATCCTAAAATGAGAAAAATACCAAATACTCACTGGAATTGAAAATCAAGGAGTAGAACATAGGAAAAAACAACATAAATTGTACATTTGTGAGGTGACTAGTTCAAACACTGCCCTTTCAAAAGGTGATTTCCTTAGTGAAAGTATGAAAGTGTGAAATTTGTCACCCACTAAATAATATTAAGAAACTCGTCTGTCAAGATCTGGAATCAAGATGGCAAATAAAATGTCAGGTTGAAGAATTCATGATGGAATATTCCTTTCAAGAGCTGAAGTCGTTTTATGAAAAAAAAACATTTTGTTAGCACACATTTACAGTACAAAACGATTACATTCACCTTGGAGTGTTGGTCCATGTATATCACACAATTTAATTCATTTTTCATCCCTTTCCCTTCTCTTTCTTCCATCTTTTGGTCCCTTTTCCTTTTGCAAAAGACCTATTGGTTTGCTATTACTGTTTCTTGCTCTATAATTCATTTGCATCTTGTGTTTATTTGAGGAGTGCTAAAGTTCTTATTCCCACAGCATGTTTCAAGAAATTTTCACCTGAGAATTTAAATAAAATGGATCAATGGATGTATGAATGTAGAGCATCACTGAAAATACCTAGATGATGCAAATTCAAAATATTTCTGGGAAAAGTACTCACTTCAAAACACACTCACTTTAGTGTCTATATGTATAAGTGTTTCCCACAAATAAATCTGCACTGAAGATAAGCTCATAACTCAAAAATCTAAAATCTAAGTAGGAAATCTCTCATTGATTAATGAGTGTTTATCATAAAAGGTAAAGCAAATTTGGAAACAAATGTAACTTATATAAATAAAAAATACCATTGAGATTGAAAACTTCAAAGGTTGTACATAAGCAGAACTAACCCAGTCCTCAAATACATGGAAGGTCATGTTATAGTTATGTGATGAAAAAATGAGTGGTGAAAAATAGAAAATACAAATTTGAAATACAGAAGCTGGGATAAATAAGCCCAACATTTATCTATCGAGATTTCTGTAGATGGACAATGAATGGAATAATAAGGAGAAAATTACAAAATCTGAAAAAGTTGAAACTTTCCTTAATTTGAGGAAAGTGGTGAATCCCCAGTTGTCAATGGATGCCAAGTACCAAACATAATAAACAGAAATGAAGCTCACATGGAATTTAATGAAAACTCAGCAAACCAATGATAAAGAAGTTATCTCAATTGAATACAGAAAGACAAGCAGTTTCCTAAAAAGAATGGCAATTCAACAAACGACAGTCTTGAGAAGTATAGTAAAGGCAGACAATTGAAAAAGGCTATCTTTAAAACAACTCTCACTCCACTTATGAAGTACTTTGTTTTAATTTAACTAACATTTATATGGTACTTAACTGTAAGGATATTGCAAAATTTAACCAACTCAACTGACATAATTTAATACTAATAATAACTGCATAAGGTAGAATAATATTTTCATTTTACATGTGAGAAAACTTAAGCAGACTGGGATTAAAGAACTATTTTTCAAAGTCTCATCACTAGAAAAAAACAAAATTTGGAGATTCGTCTTAGCAAAATTACTGCTTAAAGAAAAGAATAAGATGAACTATATTTGTTTTACAAACACGTAGTAATCATAAACATTTCTCATTGGGCAATTTTATAGAAAGATATGATTGAAACACTGAAAAATGAAATCCAAAAAGGAGAAATAGTAAACAGAGACAGTGCTAACTATGCAAACTTTAGTGATAAAAATGAAATAAACAGGAAGACTAATTCAGGGAATATAAAAACAACAAAGAACTAAGTATTGCACACTATCACTATTCTAGTATGATGCTACAGATAAAAGGAATAATATTTCAGATAAATATAACATTTCTAAATGTATGGGCACCTAATACACAATATAGCAATATAGAAAACAATGCTTAACACAAGAAAAATCCAGTCCTTGGAAATTACTAAGTCCAGAAAGAAAAAATTACAGGGATCATTAAGTACTTGAATTGAATAATTATGAAAATATTATATAAATATATATAAATACATATATATCTTAGATGGAAATAATATAGCACCAAATGCTACATTAGAAAGCATTAAAACGTTTGAAAAATAATGAATGAACCACCTTTGCTCAGTGAAAGTGAGCGAGAAAAAAATATGTAGAATGTGATCATTGTGCAATTTGCAGTGTAACAACTGGCTACAAGAAGCTTCAGCGACTAGGTACCCATCAAGGAGAAGGGTAACCAATGATTAAATCGACACACAGCTACTTGGAGCCTCCACAGTGCAAGCTGGTGGCCACATGACTCGCCGATCAACATTTGTAACACTCTTAAGTGTTGCCCAGTTTTGATAAATCTGATGGTGCAGTAAGAAATGGATAGCATTATTCTAAAATTACTTTCAGAATATTAGCTATTTTATTCAAATTAATTAATATAATAAAGCCTTTATATGTAAACTACCAATTTACTGAACATTTTCAAGAAAAAACAAAAGGATAAATTCTAGAATATTACATAATGGCAACCAGGATTACACAACCTCAACCAAAAAATAATATCACCTGTTTATAAAATTAGATATACTAAAGGAAAATTAAGCCCATCTCTTCCACATATTAATGTCAAAGAAGAAAAAAAACTAAGAGAGGAATGTTAAACATTTAAATATTCTGTAGAAAAATGCCATATGCTGTCATTGATTGAATCATGCCCTGAGCCTAACTTTAAAAAAAAGAAAACCATGGAATTCAATGGAGACAAAGGTGAAGACAGACATTAGAATTTATTGTGAGAAACTATTATTAATTTTGATATTTTTAATCCATCCATACCAATGTGTCAGGAGCACGATTCATAATAGGTAAATCTGATGGTGGGGAAAAAATTTAAATAGGGATAGACAGAAAGGGGGGATAAAAGAATTGAGATGTGCTATATAGACGTGCCAGTTCATCAGAATAAATGTAATCATTATGTGCTGTGAATGTGTACTAATACAAAATAATGCAGTAATATACAAAAATGTTTTAAAATTTAAAGATACATACTAAAATGATTAGGAGTAAACAAATCTGCAATTTGTATCTTATTTATTTATTTATTAAGGTATTTGGGTTGTTACAGGGTTTCACTATGAAGCACAGATCCTCCTGCTTTCAGTCTTCCTAGATCTAGAATTACAGGTGACAGCCACCACGCTCCGCCTCTGGCTGGCTAGCACAGCATGTGGTGCCAGGGATCAAACTGCCATCCCTGTGCTTGCCTAGCAGGCGCTTTAGTCCACTGAGCTATCTTGCGGGCACTGCAATTATTATGTTTTTAATGCATGTAGTACAGAGTCTACAGGGTCTACAGGGTCTCACCACACAGATCAGACTTGCAGTGACTCTCCTGCTTTCAGCCTTCCAAGCGTTCAGTCTCAATCACCTTCTCAGCATGCCCCAGGGGCAGGGCCAGCACAGTATGCTGGGGATTGAAGCCCATCCCCTGTGCCATGCCTAAGCAGGCACTTTAGTCCGCTGAGTTCTCTGGCTGGCCTTGGCACTGCAATTTGTATTTAAAATGAGCCCAAAAGAGGTGGAACTCATGATTTGCTTATTATGTGATAAATTTATTAGATTCTTCTGTTAGCTTTTTCATTGTTGAAATTTTTATGATGTATTTTCAAAATAAAAATCAAAGACAATGGAAGCAATCTTGGAGCTTTGCTATCCTTTGCTTCGGAACGTACTGACATAAGCCAGTCTGTCCATCAATCCGTTCATATGTTTGCTAGGTCCGAATCCCACCAAAGCCTGCTTCTTAAAACTGCAGAATGTGTGAAATGTCCATGGCAGAAGCTATTCCTTCTTCAGCAAACAGCTCTGTTGTCTGGACAGCAATCATACTGATAATTATGACACTAATTGGACTAAAGACTTACTGATTATATACCTCATTGTCTCTGTGTCAGTACCAAGCCTTCTATCTTGCAATTGTCTACCACTTTGCAAACAGTCTAAGTCCTAAAGCAAACGCCACAGTACTGTCTAGTGTTTATTTTGATATAGGGTCTTATTATGTTACCCAGACTGGGCTAGAACTTATGGCAATATGAATTCTGAAGCAAGAAAATTTGGATACCTTTGTGTTATTCATCTTTTCATTACTATAACATACCTGAGCTAAATCAATATCATAAAAATAAATGCTTATTTGAACTTACAGTTTGAGAGGCTGTAGCAGCCCGTTACTCATTTCTCCTGCAGCCTTTGGACCTCTGGCAAAGAAGCTCATCACAGCAGAGCATGCAGCAAACTAAAATGCTCACCTTATGTCCATGAATCAGGAAAGAGGGTGAAGGATGGAGTGGGGTCCCACAGTGCCCATCAGGGGCAGGCTCTCAATGACCTAAACATCTGTCCAGGTCTCTCTGAAGTCCTAATACCTCCTAGCCCATTTCTGCTGAATAGATTGGGGTCCCGATCAATATACATGGAATTCAGCTTTGTAATATTCAGCAACTTAATATTGAATTTCTGTACTGTGGATGAGGAAACATCTCATTCTACCACCTCCCAACAGCATGGGGAGTCTTCAACATGTGGGCCACTGGAGGACATTTAAAATCATATGGATGACACAGACAAAGGATCTACAGAATAAGGTACAAGATTGCAAGCTAAACCCTGAGAGGACTTCACTGACCTCATAAGAAACATAAAGTACATGTGTTGGTATATAAGTCTTGCTCTATCTAGGTCCTAACCATCCAGCAGAAAAGTATAAAAATGAAGTATACATCGCGGGGCCATAATATTAAGCTAAGCTGTAAATGGCTATGGTCGACAACTTCTTTGGATAACTCACCATTGTTGTGAAATGCTGGACTGTGTTGGATTGTGTTATGGAGTTCAAGCACCTAAGTAGTTGAATGACAATGGAGTGCCCATCTTTGACAGGTGTAGACAAAGGAAGGGGTATAGAAAGGAAAAATCATGACGTGTGTGTATGGACAGTACAGTTGGGATAGATAACGCTGTGCTTCTACATAATTCTATGAGAGGCAAGATTTGCACTAATGGTGCTTGGACAGGATATTATGTCAGCTTCTAGTACTATGGACAACTACTAGGAAAATATCAAGGTAGAAAGTATTAATTATTGAATCTTTGATGTAATTCAGGTATAAAAATAAGATACGCAAAGAGCTACACTTTATTTGCTGATAAGAGACATACAGTGTAATAATGTCTGTAAGTATAATATCATGTATGCACCTTCTATGATACCAAAACATTATGAAAACAGTTTGCAATGTATTAACTTATCAAATCCATCTTGTCAAGGTATCTTAAAACTATCTCATTGATATTTGTACTTCAATAGAACAAAAAGTAAAATAAATAAATAAAATTTAAAAAAATCATAATTAAGGGATCCCTGACAATTATAGAGACAGTCTCAGATTAAATTAAAGGTAACCAAACCGCATCTATTATATGCAATGAGCAAAACAAAGGAAGTTGGAAGTCCAAGTTACTCAGAGTAGAATTTCAATGAAAGCCTAATACTCTTTGCCTACCTCATACCTCCACAAAGAAATATGCTCAAGATATGGGATTTAAATATGTAATCATAGCTCTTCTTTGTCTGTGTATGTGTCTCACAGGTAACTCATATGTCCTCACAGCATGGAAGGTGGCTTTCAACAAGAGCCACAGTATCAGGCAAAATTGCAACACAGGTAATGATCTACATTTGGAAATCATGTATCATTTCTTATACAGTATTGTGTTGGCTATGTAATTAGGACCTTTTCAATAATATCTCAGGGGCATGAATAAGAAGAGCCAAAAATCTTTAGATGTCATCTTGAAACTATAGGCTACCACAGTGCATCCTTAGACCTCCAATGTTTCAAGGCCTTCCTATAAGAAAAATGTACTACCCACTGTCCATACTCCTCCAAAAGTCACACCATAAAGTTTCAGAGTTATTTCAACCAGTATATCAAATGCAAGTGCAGATCATCTATTTCATTTTATAAACTGACCCAGAGAGATAGTTGATAGAAATAACACCACTTTTATCTAGTTATCATCTTCTTTGGAAATGTCTATGTTTTACTTATTCAAATTCTAAAATGTGAAATCTTCATCTTCATGAAATTGCCATTCTACTGCTCTACTTAATTCTGAAACATCTTTTTGAGGACTAATGTAATCATTTACTAACTGGATAAATCATTTCTGGACTTCCTTATCTTAAGACATTGTCTTCAATACTTTTGCCAGTTACCACTAAAGTATAAATACAGTCTTTGTAGCCAATGACTTAAGAGACATTACTAGTTTCTGTTATCTTTAAAGGTTTTATTGCTAAGAACAAGGTAGTACTGAGCACAGAGACTAAAGTCATAGGTTTTAGCATCCAAAGCCCTGTTTTCAACCTTGTGTAACCATTCAAGCATCAGAGATCGATTGTATCCATTTTATTTTGTATATGATAATACTGTTCACTCGCATATGTAGTACAAAGGGTAAAATGGATTTTGTGAGAAAAGACGTAGTTGATTTAGTGCATACTAAGTTTGAAGTGCTGGTAATCAAAAAAGTGTACAAATATTAGATGTTTCCTTAATATCCTTCCTTGGGTTAATACACAAGTTGGAATTTTCTGTTTTTAATACATAATGTTGGCACAAGGGATACATAGAAAATAATCTGTTATATCTTTGTGAAGAATAATGCTATGCTGATTACTCTATATTATCTCACAAGCCTTTACTCCCTAGTTTCTATACTTCAAGTATAAGACATAACAGCATCAGAAAAATGGAAGAATGTGGACTGGATTTTAAGAAATCATTTGAGTTTACTAATAGTAATTTTCAGGTGAAGAAAATGAAACCACAAACAAGTGATATACCCAAGATTCAGTGCTTAAAGAAGAATGAATATTCAGACTAATTTCATTAAAAATTACTAACTGATTTCTGTAGGATCATTTTGCAAAGCATAAACTATGTGAGCTAAGTGAATAAAATGATTGAAATGTGCCTTTTAACACAGGCTAACTTGCATGATTGGAGAGTTGCAAAGAACACTTTGTTTATCCACCTGAGAATTTAATGGCAGAAAACCTTTGTCACCATGTATCAGCAGCAGTATGAAATGTTTTGGGAGATGATGCACCTTGCTATATTTGCATATGACCAAGGTGGGTTTGAAAGCCAGCTGATCTTCTCAGTAGGAGAATAATCATGCTGAGTTGAAGTTAGAATGCTGCAAAAGATATTCATCCATTTTGACAGGTTTTTGTTGTTATTGTAAATAAAAGGTTGTACAAACAAGTATATTTATTGATATGAGTATAGAGCCTTTGCATGTGAGAAGGGGATCAAGAGATGGAAGAGGGAGGAAGCAATGGGAAGGGGTTGACTAAAGAATTGAGAAGTGTTATGTACACATACTGACTCTCCTCAAATAATATAATCGTTATGTACAGAAAACATGTATTATTAAAAAGAAAAGCTAAAGAAGAAAAAATTAGTATACACAGCTTTTTAAATAAGCTGCCTAGAACTTACTGATCACTGCAGGGTGGGTACTTGAAAAATTTGGTTTCTCCTATGTAAGTGGTAATGCAAATCTGTATCCTAAATCAGTACTGGAGGGAGTCCAATTAGAGAATTATTCTTTACATGGTAGCTGTTAGGAATTGGATAATGAAGCCACTGTGTTTTCATTTTGTAGGAAAATTGAGCAAAACAAAGGAAAATGATTTAGCTACATTAAGGTTTGATGATCAAGTAATTCTGTTGCTGTGAAGTGTTACACATCTGTGACTGTACAGTCACTAAGAAAATTGTAGATGAATATTAATTCAATTTCAACTGTAAAAACAAGTCTTAACTTAAATATAATTAATGAATAATTAAGTCAAGGATTTTTATTGTGTGTGTGTGTGTGTGTGTGTGTGTGTAACTAGGGATTGAACTCAGGTCCTTGCACTTGCCAGGGAAGTGCTTATTCCACTGAGCCTTCTCTCCAGCCCAAGTCAAGGAATATTTTAACATTAATCAAATATTACTTGTGGAAAGTGTCCTATTAATTTAAAAACTAAAACAAAACAAGGAATATAACGCCAAGGTGAGAAGCCTAGCCACATAAATGTCATTTCAAGATTTTGCCAGCTATACTACACATACAAATTAAGGAAAACTATAATCCAGCTATTTCCTTTCTGAGTATTCTTCCAGAAAAATTGAAAACATCATACCACAGTGATATATGTGCTTTATAGTGGCACAATTCATAATAGCTAAATCTTGGAAAGAATCAAAATGCCTGGTGACCCAGGAGGGGATAAAAAAAGATGGGATATTCCTTTATAATTTTAGGGAATACAAAATAAGGATAGAAAAAAGTTCCTTAGAAGCGATACAAGATTTCACTAAACAAAGTAAAAGAATTCAACAGCTATTGTGGTATTACATGATGCTATCTTCAAATTAGTTGTTCAGATACAAATATGCAATATTTGCTTAAACAAAAACAATAACAAAGTCATGAGAAATTCAAGAGGAAAAAAAAATCAAAATTAAAAGAAAAAAAATTAAGCATCAACTGATTCTTTCAAAAGACCAGCAGAAATCAACAATACAATTATCCAGACTATACTGCATATATGCCTATTTGTATCTTTTCCCCCTTCTTTCATTTGCCCTTTTCCTCATCCATTTTTCCTTCCCATTGAACAACTTCTTTCCCTTTCACAGCATCTGTTGTACCTCTTAGATTTTCATTACTCTTTCAGGTGTCTTACACTAGTGAGATAATATATTTGCACATGTGGATCTGGTTTATTTCACATACCAATATAGTCTCCAGTTGCATCCATTTACCTACAAAAGCCTTGACTTTATCAACTAAATAATACTCCATTGTGTAAAAGTACCACATCTTTTGTATTCCTTCTTCAGTTGATGGGAATTTGGGTTATTTCCAAGATGTAACTATGACATATTGTGCTAAAGTATTACTCAGCTATAAAATAAACTTGGGGTGGGGAGATAGTTCAACAGTCTAAGCACCTGCCTGGAAAGTACAAGGACCTGGGTCCAGTCCCTGGTACTACATGTCATGCCAGCCCTAAAACCCTTTGTGCTATGCCAACAACCTATACAGGGCATGGTGTGGCTTGCTGCTAATCCCAGCCCTGGGAAGGCTGAGATAGGAGGATCACTATGAGTCTGAGCTGCTGAGCAAGACCCTGTATCAAGTAAATGAATAAATAAAAGATAAAAAATATTTCAAAAAACATAAACTTGGGGCTTTTATAGGTAAATGGATACAATTAGAAACAATACTCATAAATGAAATCATATTCACATGTGAAAAATACCATATTGTCTTCCTAGAAACTGAAAGAATAAATGGGATTTAAAAGTACACAGGCCGGCAAGATAGCTCAGCAGAATAAGCGCCTGCTTGGGCAAGCACAGAGACCAGGGCTCATCTCTGGCACCACATGCTATGCCAGCCCTGCCCCCTGCCCCATTGTGCTGAGCTGGCCACTGAGACCAGGCTTGGTGGTGCACACCTGTAATCCCAGCACTGGGGAGGAAGTAGGAGGATCACCAAGAGTCCAAGCTGCATAGTGAGACCCTGTATGAAATACATAAAAAATAAAAAATTTTTTTAAAAAAGGAATAGATATTGTGAAAGAGAAAAAAACAACTGCTCAAAAGGAAAGAACAACTGGGGTGGGGGAAAGGAGAAAACAGGAAGGATATATATGTGTGTGTGTGTGTGTGTGTGTGTGTGTGTGTGCATGTCTGTGTGGGTGTGTGTGGGTGTGTGTGTGCGCGCATGTGATAGCTAAGATAATTGTACTACTAAATTTTATTAGTTCACTGAAAGGAACACTACATTGTTTTATCAATTTCACATGCCTGTAGCTGGTAATCTGAGCAACTATTTTGCAGATAGAAATACACAATTTAATAATCATTGTTCATTTCTTATCTTGTTTTAAAGTTCTATTTCACTTTTATTGTTTTCATTTTTTAAAAATTTTTTGTATTTTAGGGAAGGGTCTACAGGGTGTTCAGGGTCACACTATTTGACTGGACTTATAGTGAGTCTTCTGTTTACAGCCTCCCAAGTGCTGAGATTACAGGTGTGTACAACCATGCCCAGTCTCAATCTGCATCTCACGAACCCTGGCGGGGTCAGGGGGCATGGCATGGCAGGCCTGGGGATTGAACCCCTGGCCCCGAAGCCTGCTTGCAGTTGCTTTAACTTCTGAGCTATTTGGCTGGCTCTTCTTAATTTTTTCTTTTAATTACACTTTTAAAAATACATATTGAAAGCTCTTTTCTCGGTATTTATATTGATAATCAAATCTATTGTTAGGTCCTCACAACTGGACCCCTCCCACCCTGAAGAGTAATCTCCTACAGACCAACACTCTGTTCAAGAAGGAAATCACACCCCCCTCCCACGAGCCTGAGATAGTAAATAACTCTGCTTATTGCGTTGGTTTCCAGGCCTGGTTCTCAGGCTTACATAAAACCATGCAGGTCTATAAAATACCACTATTTAAGTCAGCAGCTTGTTACTGTCATCCTGCACTTCCCATAGAGGCACCAGACCCAGTGGAGGATCCTTCCCACGCTTAAATTCATCTATAAAGCTCGTTCTCTTCTTTTATTCATGGTCAGTGGCCTTTTCATGCTTGACCAGGTTGCACTCAATCAAAATAAAACCATTTGTTTTTGCTTCACTTCTATCTACCCTAGTATTATCAGTTTCTCCTCAGGGTCTAGCCTGACATCTTTAACTATGTGTACATTAATGGAAAGAAAACAAATGTTATACAGTATATACTCTGCCATTTCTATTTATATACATTAATGGAAAGAAATAGAAAATGTAAACACCTCTGAACTTACAGGTCTGCTTTTGTCTATTAAAAAGAAGCTGATAGAGGGCAGGAAGAAGCTCAGTAGAATAAGTGCTTGCCTGACAAGCACAAGGTCGTGAGTTCAATTCCTAAGTTGCTAAGTTGCCCAAGTTGGTCTCAAACTTGCAATGTTCCTGCTTTAGCCTCTCTAAGAGCTAGGATGATAAACATGCACCATTGTGACCTGCTGACAAGTAAATTTTTAACTTTCAATAGATGCAAGTTTTGTTCCTTTGGTAAGTCCCTACTGAGACACAGTGTGATGCAAGGCTCTACACTAGAATTAGGCACAAAATAACTGGTTTCTCTGCTTGTATCTCTGGAGAACAAATAATTCTTTGCAAATTCAAGATTTAAAATTGTCATTAGGTTAGAGATAAGGTAGTATAAAATTCAGACTGTAATTATTAGATTAAAATAATTGGAGAAAGTTTTATCATATTTCATACAAGTGCTACTTTCAAGAATGGGTGAAATTTAGTATGTCCAGTGGGGGGTGGTAAAAGGAATTCTAAAGAAAATAAGGATGAGAAAAGGTATGGATATAGTATGGGCATTCTGAGCAATTAGCTTGAATTGTAGAAAAGGGTATTAAAATAGGAAGTAAGGTATAAATAATCCCCTCTTATTTGTAATATAGATGGCTTTAAATTAAGGGTTCATTTATCAGCTAATGTATTCCTCTACACAAAACTGTTTATTTTTGAAATATGGAAACTATTTGAACTATACTAAAATATAAGTGCCTAAAATTTGACTTAAAAAAAAATCACATAACCTTAATCTTGTAGGAAATTCCTATAAAATGCCTTTTATTGGGTAAGAAAATACCCTTTATCAATAACTTCCCTATGCCAGGAAGTATACTTATTTGCATAGTTTTGCATTTATTCTATATAATAAATACCTTACCGTTATTTTAGAAATTAAAAAGCTAAATTGGAAACTAGGAATGCTGCTAGTAAGTTTAAAAGCTAAGGTTTGCCTGGGCGCCCGAAAAATACCCTGTGCCCCAAGGTAATAGGAGCACACACGTCTCTTATTTTTCAGAAAAATGAAATAAAAAGCACAACTTTCAAATGCCAGATTTAAAACTGTTTCACATAAATATAAGCTTTCAAACAAATTAAGCTGAATGCTGGTCAATGAATCAAACATGGTCTTCCAGTCCAGGTGTTGCCTGTAAATTAAGAATGAAAATGAGAAAATTTACAAGCAGATTGCTTTATTTGCTAACAGTCTTACTTTTGAGTTACAACTGGCAGGGTTCTAAAAATATTCCTCAGATGTTCGCAAGTACCAGGTACGTAGTTCGACCCTGAGATTTATTCTGGCACAGAGGACACTTCACAGCAGGTAAAAATATCTGTACAGGACCCAGCCAGTGCCTTACAGTTTTGCGTAATTGATACAAATTTTAAGGAATGGCATACGTTCAATGCCTTAAAACTTGAGACTCGGTGACTCCAGTTGAAACCACAGCAGTGGCCGGGATGAGAGAGGGGCAAGTACAGGTATTTTAGAGGCAGAAGCAACACTCCAGAGCTCAAGCTCCCAGGCAAAAAACTACTAAACCATCTCAAGGATCCGGAGGGCGCACTTTTACTTCCGCTTCCGGGGAGGGACTTCCTGTCCTTCCGGGATGAGGGGCGGAGCTAGAGAGCCGCCGGAAATTGCTCTACTTCCGGTACGGGAAACTTAGCTGCTGCTCTGACCCCGCTTGACAGGCGCGATTCGTGCAAGTAGAGCTCCCTCTTTTTACCTGCTCCTGTCTAACCTTGAAACTCGTTTTCCACCGCCGTCCCGTCCCGCAGCTTCTGTCTCCGAACTCGCCCCTTCCCTATGTTCCGGGGCAGGAGTCCTGACAGCGAAGACCCGCCCGCCAGTTCCCCATCATGTCCGAAGTGACTAAAGAGCTAATGGAGCTGGTGTGGGGCACCAAGAGCAGCCCCGGGCTCTCGGATACCATCTTCTGCCGCTGGACGCAAGGTACCCCAGCTGGGCTGTCACCTTCCTTGCGATGGTCTGGCTGCGGTGCCTGTCGCGGCACACCCTCGCATGCTCACTATTCCGCCCCGGTCGCCGTGCACTGTGCTGGAACTGGATTTTCTAGAAAAGCCGGGTCAGCCCGGGGTGGGGGTGGGGCTGGTAGGAGCCTGGTCGCAGCTGCCCATTGCCATCTTCGTGCCACTTTGCAGCTGGGGACAAGGGGCGGGGGTCGATCCCACTGCTGGCTCCGCGGTTGACAACAAAGGTGTGTCCCCTGCTCGCGGGGCAGTTTCCAAGCCAGTATTGCCGTGACCGCCTGGACCTTAACCCCCTTTGTGTGTTTAGGGTTTCGTCAGTTTTTCGTGGGAGAGGAGTCCCCAGGAAGGTCAAGGTGGCTCAGAAAGCAGTTTTGTTTGTCTGTCTTGTAGTTACGTGCTTTGGGGTGGCCCGTTGGATACAAACTCAGAGTTGTTTGCTACAAAGAGGTCTCTTGGCCTCAGCCCTGGTTTTGAGCAAATATTTAGTATCTAAACGTATCTGTTACAGTTTGAAAGAAATACAGTCACAGCACTTCTTGTGCCGATCTACTGTTCCCCACAACAGGGTTTTTGCTTATAGAAAAACTTTATTAATGATACAAATAATAAGGAAAGAAAAATAAAAATGACTATTGAATTTCTTCATTGATCCAGGCTCCATGCTAGGCATTTTATGCTAGTACTTACCCCTAGATTTTAAGTTTCCGTAGTAAAATATAGTTAACACATTCTTAAGGTAATTTAAGAAAAAATATGGTAAAAATAAGGGCGTATCTTTGCAGTCAGAACGATCACGAATGTATGTATTAGTGATTGGAAAGCACTATTATTATTTGTAAGACATCTATTCGCAAAGAGTTGAGTAATTATTTAGCATAGTAAGTAGAAATTCCTATTTCAAACTGTGGTAACTTTGCAACAAATTCACAATATACACAATTACCTGCTGTCTTCTGTCAATTTCAAGAGTTAGTAAAATAAGAATAATGATTTGTTAGAGTCAGTTGGACTATTTAGTGTATTACACTTGTCTTCCAATGAGAAAAGTGAGTGCCGGAGGTTAAATGACCAACCAAATTTTCACAAATTGTTTTGAACCAAGGGTGAATTCCCAGTCTCTCAACTCTTTATCCAGCTCTGTTTTCATTATTTTGCTCTGAGTTTTTAAATTCCACTTTTTTAGTTGGATTCTTTTTACGCATTTTGTCAAATAACTAATATTGCATTTGCAGCTTTTATTTTAAAATTTGGCGTATTTTTTAACCAGTAGTGAACAGTGTAAATAAACTCTGAAGGATTGTAATCAGTACAAGAAAAACATCCTCATTCTAAAGACTCATTACACATGGGTCAATGTAGCATAAGTTAATATCAGTTTTATTTATATTGTGATACAAATTAAAACTGACAATTCTAAGATCATAATTTCTGCGTTGACTTGAGTTCTAGTTCATATTATTTAACTTTTTAGAGTCTCAGTTGCCTTCTGTGTACAATGCAGACAGTACTATTGCCAACCTCATAAGGTTTTTAGGAAGTTTAAAGGCCACATAAATACATTTAGCTAATTAACACAATAATAAATGATCAGCAAACGATAGCTATTGGTACATAAATTTAAAAAGCATTGAACTAAGCCAGTGGTCATGTGTCTTTGCTTTAATGGCTGCACTATATATTGATAATCATTCTGAAAAACAACACCCACTTTATCATGACATATTTGGATGATTTTTCTATTACCTTTTACTGATGGGAAAATTTCTTAACAAGATTAAAGATTAGTTCAATGAACGCCACTTCAAAATAAAGGATTTTTCCCCCAGAGCATGTAGTTATATTGTGGATCTGTGTTTCTTCCTGGTCGTCCACTGGTCAAAATTTTAAGGCAACATTTTTTTTTTTTTTTTTTAATTATCACCTCTGAATCAGAAGAGAATGTTGTTAGTAGATTTTGTCTTGTTGACTATTGTATTCATTCCTTTGTCCTTAGAGGTCATTACTGAATATTGCTGTGGCGGTCACTTGCGATTGTAGGAACAGGCACAAGACATTGCTTTGCTGCATTAATCATGTGACATCAAGCCTGGCTTTATTTTGTAATCAATAACTGTGCTTGAATTGATAACTGCAGTTTCAGTCATTTGGAAGCAAGATATAGGTGTGAAACACTTAAAGTAAATAAAAAGTTCTATCTGTGATCATCTAGTCTGCATAATAAATTATACTTATTGGTTAAATTCAGCTATTTCAGTTGTTTGTTAAAACTGCAAGAATGGCATGTAGGGAGGCCAGGGATTCAGCTCAGTGGTACATTAACTGCCTGGCAACCACTGCCTGCTGAGTTTGATTCCTGGTGTCCATTCCACCAAAAGAATAGCATAGAGTTACTGTTTTAAAGTTACTTTGACATTTTTACAATTGTGTTTCAAACACGAGGTGGGTTTTTGCTTGTTGTTCTGCTTTTGCCAGATTTTGTTTCATTTTATTTTATTGTTTTTTAAGATCTCACTTTAGTTTTCAGAGTGACCCTGAACTCCCTGCAATCCTCCTGTTGTCTCAGCTTTTCCAGTACTGGGATTACAGACATGTGCCACCAGGCCTGATTTGCTAGCTTTTATTTTGAAGATAATAAACTACTTAAGTTAAGTGCTCTAAGGTGCTTTCTTAAATTTTCCAATTAACCCAGTACTCCAGAGATAGTGGAAGGATGCCAGCCTTGGCTACATAGTGAGTTCAAGGCCAGCCTCAATTTTGTAGTGAGACCCTGTCTCCAAAAAAGTAAATACATAAAATTTAACTTGTACTTTATTCTTTCCTCCTGCTTAGTTGTCTTAGTAATTTTTAAAGATGAGCATACATGTTTTTACTTCCTTAGTTTATTAATATCACTTATTTTCCAGTAGTGGTGAACCTACCACATTGGTAATGGGCTGTTTATTATCATTGGGAGTTCTAAAAGGTTCACCATCATTGAACTATACTAAGGTTGGAGCCCCACAGTTGAAACTTGATGAAATGGGAAAGAAGACAGTAACCACCTTGTAGTACACAGTAAGCACATTGAGACAGTAAAGAGATAGGGAATGCTGGGGTGGAGTCACCTGGATAGTCCTTCTTTGGCTAATTTGAGCAAACACTCATGAGTGACTGGTCCTGCAGGCATTTGGACAAGTTTAGAGTGAATAGAGCAGGGATGGAAGGGGAAAGAAATGACACCAACCAAGTCATGTTAGACTTTTTGACCATTCCAAAGACTGCTGCTTTTCCCTGAATGAAGTGAGAGTTCTTTGAAATGTTTGGAGCAAAATCCTTCAAGTTTTTGTATTTAGGGAAGGGTCTATAGTGTGTTCAGGGTCTCACTGCTAGATCAGACTGGTAGCGATCTGCCTGTTTATAGCCTCCCAAAGCTGAGATTACAGACATGCACCACCATGCCCAGTCTCAATTACCATCTCATCAGAGGACAGGGCCAGTATGCCAATCCCTATGCCTGCCAGGCACTTAATCTGCTGAGCTATTTGTCGAGCCCTCAAGTTTTTAAAGGATTGATTCGGTTGTTCTGTTTAAGGATAAACTGTAGTAGATTAAGTGAGACAGTAAGGTCAGATGAGAAACCATTGCAGTCATTCACGAGAGAAAGTGATGGTTTGCCTGAGAACAGTAATGAGGTGGCAAAAAGTAATCAGATTGGCCATATCCCAGTGGAAACAAACTGAATCATCTAGATCCAGCACATGTATCATCATGTTGATCTTATAAATGAAAACATTTAACTTACTGAAACTCATTCTTTTCAGTGTTGTTTATGTAGCTCAGGGATTTTTGCAGAATTTTTCTGGGGAGGACCAGTTTCATTGTTTTTTTCCTTAAAATTCCTCTTCTATTTGGTTACAGCAGAAATGGCACTAAAAAGTGTGAGTATAGCTTTTCCAAAACTTTACTTAGAAAAGTGTGTGATGGTTGTAGTTTGCCAATCCCTAATCTAGATTATAAATCTCGTAAACCACTTTTCCACCTTTAATTCTCCTATTGCTCCTAATTTTCTTGTTCCCCCTCAAGATTAGCCACAAAGAATTTTGCTATTTACTTTGTGTTGTTTTGCAGGGGACAATGTGATGGTTTAAAAGAACTAAAGGCAAGGCTGTACTGACAGAAGTTAAAGTTTTAGGTTTTTATTATACATGCCACTTTAATTACGTGACGTAAAATGAAATTTATTACATTAATTAAGGAAGTAAAAGTGAAAGATCAAGTAAAATATATGTGTAAAGTTAGGATTTAATTCATGGGGGGGTAAAGTTTTAAGAGGATATTTGAGCATTTGTTGTAATGCGATTTTAGCATCATATCAAAGTAATAAAATGATGCACACTCATTTTTTTTTTTTCAAAGTGAGGATAGTAGTGCAGATCACATCCTTTCAGAGACTTTGTTGTTAGAAGTGTTTTTTTGTCTCTCAGGTATAAGTATACGTTTTCTACAGTATAAAATCATAATTTACATGACAACCAGTTTTATACGTATACATAACATAGGTTGTAAGCATACATAACAAAGGTAATTTCATGGTACTATTAATACATAGGTTTTTTTTTTAAAGACTTAAAAATAAATATCATAAATCGTATGTATTATGCTTAACAATTTTGACTCTTATTTAACCCTTACAACTAACCTGAAATGTCAAAAGACAAGTGTAGTTATCTTCATTTCTTACTTATTTTTATTTTTTAATTTTTAAGAGAGACTATAAAATTGTATTGACAGGAAAGTTACAAATGATACAGAATTCCACTAAGCAAAATAATGTGAATTTTCCAGAATTTGTTGTATTGCATAATGTTGTCTTCAGATTAGTTGTTCATATTACCAGATATTTGCATGTGGAATTGAAAGAACAAAGAGAAATATATATGAAGTTAAGCAGAGAAAAAAATTAAAGAATTGGAAGAATTAGACAAAACGAAGTGAGCACTACTGCTTCTTTCCACAGGCCTGCAGAAATCCACAGTACAATTATACAGTCTGTCCTGCACACATAGGTACATCTCCTTATCTCACTGTCTTTCCTGTCCTCCTCAACCCAGTAACTCCTTTTTTTTGAACAGGTGCATGCCCTTTTCCCACTATGTACTCTTCAGATTTTATTTTCTCTTTCATGTTCTCAGAGTAAGGAGACAATATGATGTTTGCATATGTCCATCTGATTTATTTCACTTAAGAGTATGGTCTCTAGTGATATACATTTCTGATAAAGGCCTCAAATTTATCCTTTTTATAGCTAAATAATATTTCACTGTGTAAAAAAAAAAATCACATCTTTATCCATTCCTCAGTTGATAGACATTTGGATTGTTTCCAGGATTTAGCTATGACAAATTGTGCTGCTATAAACATGGGTGCACATATATCACTGTGGTGTGTTTTCAGTTCTCCTGGAAGAATAGCCCGGAGAGGAATAGTTGGGTTGAATGGAATGTCCAATCCTAGTATTTTGAGGAATCTCCATACTGATTACAGTGGTTGTATCAGTCTGCCCTCCCATCAACAGTGGGAAACATTCCTTTTCCCCCACAGCCCCTCCAGCACTGCAGAAAGAATGGCTATCATCAAGGGTGGCCAGAAAGCTCAGCAGACTAAAGTGCCTGCTTAGGCAGAGTGCAGCAGCTGATTTCTATCCTGCGCATGCCATGCTGGCCCCACCCCAGGAGCTTGCTGAGATTGTTTGAGACTGGGTGTGGTGGCCTGGACTTGTAACTTGGGAGGCTGAAAACAAGAGGATCAGTATGAGTCCATTCTAAGTAGTGAGACCCTGTATAACCTGTCTTAAATTCATTAAAAAAAAAAAAAAAAAAGGTTGTCATCAAAAAGTCAGCCAATATTCTCATTTTTTGGATAGGAATAATACACCCCGGTTCAAAAGTGGGAGTCAGTCAATAAAATATCATTTAACTTACTGTAGTCAAACCAAGCTGTTTTATGGCCGGTGTGACATGAAGTGCTATAATAGTTGTCAAACTGGCTTGAGTAATGTATGTACATTTAGTGAGAGATGAAACTGAAAGAATTGCAAAGAAGTTCATGACTCAGGTTTAAATTAGTTGCAGACTAAAATAAGAAATAGACTTTTCTTTGGTCTCTGGTGCTTTGAAATGTGATATAAAATTGTATGTTTAGGATCAGTTTTGAGAATGGGCAATATCAAATCAGAAAATCAACCATTTTATGATGCTAATTCTTTTTAAAACTAAAAAATAGTTGAAGTATGAAAATGCTGGACGAGAATAATACTTCTGTCCTAAATTATTCAAGCTCACGTTAATTAAAAAAATGAAAAAACTTATAAAAGAAGCCTGCTTACTGTGTTCCTTTTAGTATAGAGTACTCTATTTCCATTTGGTTGACTTTATTTAATCTTATGCTTCAGTAGCCTTTGTCATAATCAGTTAACACATTACTAGAATTAAAATTTGATGTAAAGCTTATCTGCCTGGAGTTCTCTCCCCATGAAGTTCTAATATGAAAAATACAAAAGCATCCCACTGTGTTGTAGTTCTAAATATAAACTTCATCCATGAATCTTAAAAAATTGTATTTCATCATTAGAATGTTTTTTTCATCATTAGAATTTTTAAGGAGGGCTACAGTCTATTACTAATTCACATTTATTGCATATGCTGGATGTTTGGGAGGGCCTGATTTCTCCTTTGCACTCATGTATAGCATCAGGAACCCTCCTTTCCTCAGAGCACCTGAAAGCCTGTATCCTTCACCTCTTATTCCTAGATTGGACTTCAAATTCAGTTGTCTTAATGTGATAACAGCACAGTTAGTTGTCATTTGTCCTTATTAAATTTTTCCCATCAACCTTATCTGTTTCTAATCCTCCCGCTTATCCTGTCCAACTTTTCTACTGTGTATAGCTGGGGAAAATTGTGCTCAACAGCAAAAAAAAAAAAAAAAAAATGTAGTAATTAAAACTGAGCTGAGCCCTCCATGGTTCACTTAGCTCTTATCTTTGATAGCTTTTCTTATGCTTTTTCAGGATTAGCATCCTCACTTAATAACCCTGCTCATTTTTTCACTCCCAGGAAGTAGTTTTTTTTTTTTTTTTTTTTTTAATTCCTCTTGCCTATCTACTTAACTGAGAAGAATTTAAAATTTATGTGTTAGAGCTGGTGTGAATCTCTAAGATCAGTGGCTTTCAAATCTTTTGAACACAGGTCCTCATTTTCTTTTAAAAATGAAGAGCTTCAATATGAAAATGCAGAATTACTGTTAAGACCCACGGGATTGCTTTGTGATTTTGCAGATCTTTTTAGTCTGGCTGATAACTGGATATCCCCATTTCCTCTCCATTTATTTTGTTGTAATATGTTGTTTTGGTTGAAGTGCATAAACAAAAATCCAGTCTCTGGGCCAGGGAGGTGACTCTGTAGAATGAATACTTCCCTTGCAAGTGAAAGGGCCTGAGTTCAATCCCCAGTTCTAAAAACAAAAAAACAAAAAGCAGTCTCTCCCATATGGGTAATTGAAAAAAAAAATACTGTAAAAAAGTAATGGAATATTCTTTGGTACCACAACCACAGTAGAATTTGACAGGTAGGAAAGTCTTTTAAATTGGTTACAATGTGGAATTTGAAGGCACATCATTGAATTTCTCTTACTCTGTTAAATTTAAATCCATTGGTCTGTCTTATACTTTTAAATGGACCTCTTAGCTATACATGAGTTTGTACAACATGCACTGATCATTTGGAAACTTTGTCCACTGGATTATGATACCCTTCTAAATGTTGAATACATTATCAAAAGTCACATATGTTATTCAGGCATATCTTTAAGCACTGAGACACTGTCAAACTCAGCCACAGATGCAGGTTTTCTAGGTTATTGCTTAAAAACTTGAATTTTGCCACAGGCAAAAATAGTTATTTTTTCTCCCATGTCACCCTCAAGTCATTTCTGAGACAATGCTTGCAAAATACCCAAATGAAAATAATTATGTATTATTAGTAGGTTTTTTTTAGAGTAAACCAAAAACTAATACTCCATTTTATAAAGCACCAAAGTTAGTTTGCAATTTGAAGATTACACATGGGCTTTTACCAAAGATAACTGTAAACCCTTTAGAGTTTTTGCTGATAAAAGTAGCCAGCTGTGGGTCCTATACCATAGGTTTTGGCACCACTGCTAGCAACCATCATCCTGCTGTATGTAGCAGAAATGCTTCATGAGTAATTCTTTTTTGTCATATGCAATATTTGAAAGTCATTGCATTCTAGGGTGAGATTTACTAAATTTATCAATTTTCACTGTGTCAATAAAAATTCCAATATATAGTTATTTTCCTGTTTTTTTTTTTTTTATAGTTCACACCTATCTATACAAAATATTTCTTTGTCCATGTCCCCTTCAAGCTATCATCCTTTTTCTTTTCTGCCAAGCTTGTTAAACAATTGTTCACTTTTTCTCCTATTCTAAATCACACTGCAGTCTTTAAAGTTTAGCTGGTCTTTCCAGCATGCTAAATGTCTTTTTAAAAATATTTCTAGTGACACTCTGAATCCAGTATTTACATCTTTACTTGGCAGTATTTGTAATAATTGATCATTTATTTCTGATTTTCCCTGTGTAGAACCCTAGTTAATGTATTATCTCTTTCCTCTTTTATTTTTCTAACCTCTGTCAGTGCTCATTGCTGATTCAGCCTTTGCAGTTTTTAAATGTCCCCAGCCACATTATCTTTGTTGTGCATACTGTAACTTATGTTAACTGGCATATTTCAGATGATTCACATTGCTATCTCTAGTCCCAACTGTTCCTCTAAGTGCTAACCCACTTCTAAACTGTTGCTTCACATTTTTTGAAACTGCTTTGCCATTCTGTGAAATAAACACATTATTCTCCTTTTCAGAAACTTCAAGCATTAATCAAACAATGACTTTGCAGCACAATAAGTAAAAGGTGTTCAGTAAAACAAGCAAGATAACCTGTAAAGCAAGGTGAATAATGAAAAAATAAACTAACAGTGTGTTTAACATGGTGATGAGTACTGATTCTGCTGGGAGATTAGAAGAGATAAGCCACCGAAATGTGTTAAGAAGGTTGTGAAAAAAACATAATTTATATTTTTAAAGTACCCTGGCAAATGTAGTGAGTACATAGGAGTTAGGAGGGATGTCGGGAGGAACTGGGTCATCTGGTTGGGAGGTCTTATCAGTATTTTAGATGGCAGATGATGCTGGTTTGAACCATAATATAAAGTGGGCTACACATAGGATATAAGTGGACATGGATAGGATATGTCTTGTAGTGTTGAACCAAGAGACCTTGTCTTAGAGTAAAACCTAGAAGACAAGAGTAAAACCCTTCAGAGGAAGGGTTAGCAGATGTTTCAGATCAAAGGAACGTCTTCACAAACAAGAAACCTGAGAAGAAAACAATATTTGAAGACCTGAAAGAAACTCAGTGTGCATGAAGGAAATGACAGATTTGAGTGGCTGGGAGGCCTACAAGGCAGGTCATACAGAACTGTGTTAGGAAATTTAGACTTTTTCCATGTCTGAAAGGTCTAATCTGGGATATATTTCTGATTGTCTGATTATAACCAGGAACAGAAAGCCAGGAGTTGATGAACTTAGGGGGATAATATACAGAATAAAAACAGTATATATCTTAATGTAGGAGAATATCAGCATTTAATGCAGGGGAATATGTACAGTACTGAAAAGAATAGACAAGGAAAACTTGGAATAAAAGGGACCAAAATCGAAGGGACATGTGATTTTTAGGAGTGAATGTCAGCATCACAGGTGATTTTTTTTTTTTTTTCTGGGAGTTTAAAGACTTCAAAGTAGCCTGAGTGAGTCATTGATGGACTTAGGTGAGAATAAATTTGGTGTAGTCATAGGTTCGAAAAGCAGTTTGTATGTTGAAGAAATAAAGTAAGAAAGTTGAGTTAGTACATGTGATGCCTAGGAGGACTTTGAGATGACAAGAATGAGAATGTTAATTGGAGTTTTTGATGGTATCTCCATGAGGTTCTTGAACCAACTTTTTCTTTTATGGTTCTTGAAAAAAAAAATCAATATGAACATCTGACTACTTGATGGAGTCATAGTTTGGCCCTTTGCATATGAACCCCTTGTCATTTCCCCTCCTATTCTCTTTTCTGTCCTACCTGTCATTTTTCCTTACCCCTACAAACCTTTTTCCTTTAATATGGATATTTTTTTTAACTGGAATTTCCATTATCTACCCTTATTTTTCAGGCTAATTCCTATTTAGTACCAGGCTCACGGTCATAATTTATGACCTGGGAAGAATAAATCATTCCTTTCGGTATCTACCACACTGTCTTCATCGTTCTGTTACACTATTAACCTACTCCTTTGTTTTAGTACTGATCTGTTTGTGTGTATGTCTTTTATGTCTTCAGCAGGACCTTTAGCTGCTGTAGAACCAGATAAGGGACTGTGATATGTATGCATGCATGTATCCTGGGTAATGAACAAAATAGCTAATGCTTGTTAAATATCTTGTGGCAGAGCGACTAAATTATAATCCTTAATGAAATTTGACAGACTCCTAGCTTATTGGCATTGAAAATGCAATGTAAGAATAAGAGCACTGGCCCAGCAAGATAGCTTAGTGGACTAAGTGCCTGCTTAGGCAAGTGCAGGAACTGGGGTTTGATTCCTGGCAACACATGCCACACCAGCCCCATCCCTGGGTGCACTGAATGGACAGCTGAATCCAGGCATAGTGGTGCATGACTATAATCCCAGTTCTCCAGAAGCTGATGACAGAAGGGTCACTATGAGTCTGAGTTTCCTAGTGAGACCTCTGCAACAAAACAAAACACAACACATAAAAAAAAAAAAAAAGAATAAAAGTACTGAGACCTAAGAAGGAAACATGATCTCTTCACAGTTATGCATATAATTCAACTTTCTGACTTCTCACTTGGTCTTCTGAGGATCTTCTACTAATTGCTATCAGTCACTACTGGTTGGATGATAGTTTATGTAAGATAGAGTCAATTTAAGTGTTTTAATCTTTACTACCATTTAATTTTTAACTTACAGAATGTGACTCAAAGATTGAAATGAAAAATGCTAATGTGGAAAAAATCCTATAGTTGTGTTTGAATTCAGTAGACTATCTAGTTTTCTTTATAGAAAATTAAATTACCAAAAGTCATATTAAGGGGCTGGAGGTATATCTCAGTGGCAGAGCACATTTTTAAAGCACTCAGTTCCATACCCATCATGAATGAATGAATGAATGAATGAATGAATGAATGAAATGTCAGATATACCGCTCTTTTACTCAATCTACACTGCTGTAAGTGTGCTGTATGTGTGGAACCTGGTGTGAATATTTGTGGACGTACGTACGTGTACGCGTTTCTTGCATTTTCAAAAGGCAAACATTGGTTCAGTAGTGTTTCAAAAAAAGTTCCTTGATTCTTCCAGCAGTTAACAATCACTTCCTGATGATTTGTAAATTATTTTCTTATTGTGATAAGTGATCCTTCTCAAAGCAACATATGTAAACAAATTTTTAGCTGTACTTGAATTCTGTTTTTAATATTTGCTACTTGCTTTTGTTTTTAGGCTTTGTATTTAGTGAATCAGAGGGATCTGCATTAGAACAGTTGGAAGGTGGCCCCTGTGCTGTTATTGCACCTGTTCAGGTAACATAGCAACTTTTCCAACTCCGTAGAGAGACAATTCAAGTGCTTCATACTTGGCTATTGTTTTTGAATGTATGTATGTATTCTGTATAATTGTGAGAAATAGTTATTTTTTTTCATTATATAAATTGCTACAAACAGAACATGTGTGAGTTGCACAATAGTAGCCTTTTGAACTGATGAATTTTCAAAGAGAAATAGTCAAGATTCCCTGACTTTTAAGAAAACTAGGAATTTCTGGTCTTGTCATCCTTTCTAAAACAAAGATTCTAATGAGTAATAACGTATAAGTGCAATTATAGTAATGATATTATTGTCACTTGTCCTTTCTATAAAAATGTTTCTTAAAAAGGTGAAGATGATTTAATGTTTTTGTGGCCTAAAAGTTGAAGATGACTTAATATTTTGCAAATAGGTAAAATAAGCTTGCATTACGTAACATTTTAGTTTGTAACTTCAGGCTTTCTATATAGAATTAGTACCAACTTATTTCAAACAGAATTTTTATGCTGAATTTTTTTCTTGTACAGAAAATGAAGTTTACCTAAATGTTTGATTTGCAATCTTGAAGGGTTTTTTTTGTTTTTTTTTTCCTATATTTTAGGGAAGGGTCTACAGGGTGTTCAGGGTCTTACTACTAGATTGGACTTATAATGATCTGCCTGTTTACATCCTCCCAAGAGCTGGGATTACAGTCACATACCACCACACCCAGTCTCAATTGCCCTGTCGGTGCCCCGGGGGCGGGGCCAGCACGGCAGGTCCGGGCATTGAACCCCAATTCCTTGTGCCTGCTTGCAGGCACTTTAATTCGCTCAGCTGTTGGGGCATCCCTTTAAGTTTTTTAGTTATATTGTTACGCTATGAGCTGTTCTGTCACATTATTAAAATAAAGAATTTTTCAGTTTACTGTTTTGTTTATAATGCTCAACAGTAGTATAATGGTAGAGCTATTATAAAAGAAGCTTGTAATCTATAGTTTATGTTTTAATCATATTTGAACACACATATTTAATGTGATATGTATTATTCATTAAGCATAAAAATACATTTCTGAACTTTTAGCTGAAAGTAAATTTGCCTTGTAAATGTTATAGCTCAAATACTTATGTTATTAAATTGAAAATGTACTTCTGTAAGGGCAAAAAACTACAACTTGCATTTGATTTCAAATACATCTTTATAGGTCATTATTTCTAAAGGGTAAGGTAGAATTTGTTTACATTAGTAAAGTTATTTAAAAATTAAAAAAAAAATTGAATGTCTGAATTTTACATTAGAATTATTGAACATGAAGAGTGGAATTTAACTATAAATTAGTAATTATACCTGATATGCTGAATAACTGGGACAAGTTTTAGTCACCATTAAGAATCGTACTATCAATGTGAAGCGTCATAGTCTTGTCCATGTGAAAATTATATTTATAAAGACCATCCTTCATGGTCAGTGGTAGAACCCTCTAGTTTTAGTAAAACATTGTAGTTAAATGTCTACCACAGACATTTAGAATTGAATAAATTTTGAAGATGACAGTTGTGTAAGTAGGAGATCAGGGCTAATTGTTGAAAATCCTAAACCTGTCCTTCTGGACCTCTGAGGTAGTGATTCAGCTTAAAAGGCAGGTAAATCCTTTCAGTTGATAAAAGAATTCTGTCTTAATTGTTTCAATTCAAGTGTCAAAACTAAATCATGAAGGGGCATAAGAAATTTATGAGTATAGATACTAACTTTTTACAACTATAAACTTTACAGCTTGATGTTGCTAGTGTGGTACCAGATAGTGCAGTTGTTACCCCATATAATAGTGCACCAAGAACTTACGGCATACCATTGTAAAGAAGGAACTAAAGTAAGTGGTGACATAACCTGAAATACTGTAAATGTCATCAGTATGTCTAGTTGGCAATTTGAGGAAAAAAGTGAGTTTAGGTCATCTGATGCCATGCACCAGATCTGTACTTGAACAATTCAACCACAGCAAACAAAAAAAATTAATGAATTGTCAACACTGTAAGAGAAAATTCCTTTAAGCTAAAAACTACTTGCAGTTAGCCAGGTGTGGCGGAACATTCCTGTAATTGCAGCACTCAAGGAGGCTGAGGCAGAGGATCACAAGTTCTAGCCTGGGAAATTTCATGACTTGGCAGAATCCTGTATTGCAAGGGTTGGAGATATAGCTCAGTGCAAATTCCCGAGGTTTAATCTTTAACACCACCACCACTAAAAAGGGAAAAGAAAAAAAAATAGTGACTATTACCAAAAAGAGGATATTTTTCTTACACAAGGAATTTGTGGGCAGGAGAGATAGCTCAGTAGAATAAGTGCTTGCCTGGCAAGCACAGGGTCCTTAGTTGAATCCCCAGTACCACAAAAGAAAAAAAGGAATTTGTTCAAATTAGTACAAAACCTAAGGTGGTGAAATGGATATAAAAGATGCAGTCATGACAAGTGAAATGATGTTAAACAATAAAAAGAATCAAGACAGTAATTCTCATGAAGACACCAAGAAAGTAAAACCTGTAACTAGAGTCTCTTTCTTATTTTTAAAAATAAACATAAAATTATAATTACCAATGTGTGCCTGGTAATTTTGACACTGACATACTCATACCACTATCTAGTAAATTTGTACTTTAATTTTGGTAAAGAATTTTACATACACTAATGCAGATTTTATTATGCAATAGTTGTACTTCTAGGAGTTTTGGCCTAAACAAATAACCTTTATTTGGGAAAGAAAATATTAATGAATAAGCTTATATATTGGTGTTTGTAGAAGCAGAATATTGCAAAGCTGATGTATAATAGCATAATTTAAACATGAAAATCTGAGTAAATTTCAACAGCTTAGTGGACAAATAGTAGTAAACATTATATTACAAATTTTTTAGGAAAACCAAGTAGAAAATTTGTATCTATTGTGATTTGTCCTTGTGCAAGTAAATATGAAAATAAGACTAGAAGGAAATATATGTCACAGTGACAGTGCTGGTTGTATTAATGACAGAAAAATCCTTATCCTTGTCTGACTTCCAAATTTTGTAACAATTTTACATTACTTAATTTTATTGTGGTGGGGTTTTTTGGAGAAAAATTTGTAACACTTGAGTACAATATAAGTTTTATTTCTATGTGAAGATGATAAAACACTAGTTTTTTAATTCTTTGAATTGTTAAGTACCAGGTGCTATATTGAGTACATTGAATTCATTTTTTTCTTTTTTCTTCTTCTTCTTCTTCTTCTTCTTCTTCTTCTTCTTCTTCTTCTTCTTCTTCTTCTTCTTCTTCTTCTTCTTCTTATTTTTTCTGTATTTTTAGTGAAAGGTCTACAGGGTGTTCAGGGTCTCACTACTAGATCAGACTCATAGTGATTGTCCTGTTTACAGCCTCCCAGGTGCTGGGATTATAGGCCTGCACCACCATGCCCAGTCTCAATTGCTATCTCAGTGCGCCCTGGTGGCGGGGCCGGCACAACAGGCCCAGGGGATCAAACTCCCAGCCCCTGTGCCTGCTTGCCAGTGCTTTAATCCACTGAGCTATCTGGCCGGCCTTTACATTAATTTTTTCATATGATTCTCACTGAGACCCTTTAAAATTTATAGTATTATTGGTAGTTAATATTGGAAGCAGAATTTAATCTGAAATGTCACTCAATAAAATAGTCCTTTTAATCTGTATTCTCCATGCTTTCAGCCACATATAAGAATTGATTTAGTGGCTTGTTTTCCTTGTGTCTGCCCTCAAGAGGTTCACATTCAATAGATGGAGCCCAGGAATCTATATTTTAAATGAAGGAGTTAGGTAGACCACATTTCAAGAAGCAAATGCTGTACTGTGCTGCTGTACTGTACTGTACTGGATTGTGTCAGACAACTTAAGTAGCAACTGGTTGACTTGCTGAAGGGCAAGATAAGGATCGGTTTGTCTTTTCTTTTGAACCTAAATAGCATTATGAGCTAAGGAAGTTAGGAGCTCTTCATGATAAAAGTGATGATTCTAATAGTCTTCTGTCATAAGTCACAGCTAAAAGACAAGAACCACCTTTGTATCTAGATTTCTTTTACCCTAAGAAATGTAAGAGACATGCAGACTTATCCCAGTTCCATACGGCCTTCATTTTTTGAATGGAGCGGTAAGATCCTATAATTTCCAGTTATGTGTCTAAATTACTTGAGTCAGTTAGATTGTTTTTTTTTGGGGGGGGGGGTTCTTTTTGAGACAGTGTCTTGCAATGTAGTTTATACTGGCCTTGAGTCCACTTTGTAATCCAGGCTGGTCTCAAACTTGCAACTATCCTGCCTCAGCCTCCCGAGTGCTGGAATTATAGGCATGCACCATCAAGTTCCTGGTAGTACATTCTACATAATTCCTGTGCATACTGTTGAATGTGAAGAAAAACATGAAATTTGTATAAAATTCAAATCTAAAAGATAAAAATGGAGGCATATATTCATTTTTCCATTTTAAAGAGTGGGAAATATTTATAATGCATTCTAATCATTTCTTTAATTTAAAGGCATTTCTTTTGAAGAAGCTCCTGTTTTCCTCTGAGAAGTCATCTTGGCGGGATTGCTCAGGTATAACTATAGTTGTCTTATAAAACTTTTATCTCATTTTCTGTTTTACAGATGTTCAATGCAACATTCATTGTTAATAGCTAACATTTTAAAGATAAAAATACTTAAACTATTAATGAGGTTTTTTTTATTAAATGTTCCAAAGGTTTTATAAATTATAATCTAAATTTTAAAACATTGATTTCCAATTTTTTTTTTTTAATAATTAAAGGAAATCCTTTTGACCTCTTATTAAAATGTATTCTTATAAAGAATAGAGGGTGCTGGGGAGATGGCTCAGTAGAATAAACACTTCCCTGGCAAGCGCAAGAGCCTGAGTTCAATCCCCGGTTCTGCCAAAAAAAAAAAAAAAAAAATAGATAATTATGGGAAGTTTGTTTTAATTATGTCTTATCAAGAACTCACAGTGATCTTTTCCTTATTGCACATTTTAATGTAATGCATTTACAGTGCAAATACTGCAAATCTGAATTGAATTACAAATGGAACTATTACACTGTAATGGTACCTCATGATAAATATTTGCATTCCACTTGACAGTTTACAGAGCTCTTTCCTGCATTTACACTATTTCATGTGCAGTTCAAAATACATTTTGAAAGAAGGTAGGGTAAATCCCAATTTTCTATGTAAGGATATAACAGCTACCTTTGTGAATCATGATCATAGAATTTGCTAATGATTTTTAATTTAAGAGTTAAGGTAGCATACTCACGTACTTTTTTTTTTTCCAGTACTAGGGATTGAACCCAAGACCCTGTGCCTGCTAGGAAGTCATTTATTCTACTGAGCTATCTCCCCACCCCCTTCATAAAGTTTATTAGCATGTAATTTACTGAAATGCAAATTTTTGTAAAGAAACTATTCCATAGAATCTTACCAATGTAACTTTATTAATGAAATGTAAATTTTTATAGCAAGGTATACTCACCTTGATAAGAATCTATAAAGCATTACCATAAATATTATAGGGCTGTGGTAGATGTAAATGGTACATATCATGACTTTAAAGAATTCTTCATTCATTATGAGAGACAGAAATATGCTTGTGTCTGAAAACACTGAATAGAATGTGCATACTTGTCCTATATTAGAAAGTTTCAAGAATAGCACTACTTCTAGAAAATGATACCTGTAGAAGGGAGGGGAACTAAAGTTCAGAGAGAAATGGTCATTGAGCATAGTGCTGTAGGGTTATAGTCCTAATCATTCAGAGACTCAGGCAGGAAGATCACCAGTTTGAGGCCAAGCTGAACAATTTAATTTATTAAGCTTCTGTTAGCCAGTGGATGGATGGATGAATGGATGGACAGATGGACTATAGCTCAGTGGTAGTGACCTTGAGATGCAAAGCTCAGTTAGCTCAAGTTTTTTCTTTTTACTTTTTTTTTTTTGGCTGAACCGGGGATTGAATTCAGATCCTTGCGCTTGGCAAGCAAGTGCTTATTTTACTGAGCTATCTCCCCAGCCCCCCCCCCCTTTTTTTTCCTTTTACTCCAGAAAAGAAAAAAGAAAGAAAAAAGGAAAAGGTCTAAATATGCTATCCTCAACAAAATTCTAATGCTTAAATTATCACAATACAATGTCCGTAGCTTTTGTATTACTTGGTGCTCTCTGCAACAATTATGATGGCTGCTGCAAATTTAATGTTTTGTGGTTTCATAGGTGCTGATGATATATCATTCTTGCGGTACAGGATGATCAAAGACATTAGAATTCAGAAATGGAGTGGAGTCTCAACACGTTTGATGTTGTACTTGGTTATGCAGTAAAGAAAATTTTGTAGGTTAAATGTTACATTTGCAGTTTAAGTTAGGGAGTCAGTATCAGATTATTCCAAATAGCATATTCATTCTTTCTCAAATTAATTCTGCGTGTTTTAGGATTATTTTTCTAGTTAATAGCAGTATATAAAGTGATGCTATGTTAGTCCTACAGCATGTGGTTTTACAAAGTGTATTTTCCAATCTGTTGTTTATAGATTTTATCCCGTCTTAAAATGATTGATTTCTGTCTTTAAATCAGGACATTATGAGTATTGCTGTTGATGGCAGAATTATTTTTCAGGGAAGCCATTGTAACTTCTACTTTGGTTGCTTTTAGAGGAAGAGCAGAAGGAACTCCTTTGTCACACCTTATGTGATATTTTAGAAAGTACTTGCTGTGACAACTCTGGATCATACTGCTTGGTTTCATGGCTGCGAGGAAGGACGGCTGAGGGAAACGCTAGTATTTCTGGGAGTCCTGCAGAGTCGAGTTGCCAAGTGGAACACTCTTGTAAGATATGTTTCTATTTCACAAAATGATTTCTTGTCCTTTTCTTTTATTAAACAGCTGAACATTCTTAAGAAAAAATATTTATAGATTTTATATCAATTTTCTAGCATATGCCAAATTAATGATGTAATAATTTCTATTTCTGCTTCAATTTCTTAATTATTACAAGATAAATGTTTCAAAACAAATACACTTAGCTCTTAAAATAGACTTTTAAAAATTCTAGCTATCCTTTGCTTGATAACTGTCTTTTTTGACTTTTATAGCTCTTTGGAAAATTATAAGTTCAGATGCTTTAATGTTTTTCTTTAGTATTAGAAATAAAAGGGACTTTGGCATCAGTAAATTTCTTAAATATCTTTAGTTGCTTTCTAGAGCAAAGATGGGGAAATTTTTCTTAGTTACACGCTGAATTTTTTGCTCCTGAACTTGTTAGACATTGTTATATATATGTATTATTTTAAGGTAATTTTAATTATTTAATTATCCCTTCAGTTTTATACCTTGATTGAAGACTTTTTCATTAAAAATATTAAATATCACCTATTCTCACTCATGAAAATGATACATTCTTTTGTCTTTAATCTTTGAAGATTCTTATATGATTAAATAAATTCTGCCAGAATATACTAGCAAAATGGAGACTTCTGGTAGTTTGGAATTTAGGTAAGAGTTGTTTTGCTGACTGGCTTTTGAAGAACAATCATGGTAGTCACTGGTTTTTGGTAGTCAGTATCCCCAAGTGCTTGTACGAAGTGACCTATTCCACTTACAGTGCATTCTGCTAACTATCATCTCTGTAAAAGCTTTTTTCCTTTTTAATTGGATAGGCATCGTGCTTCCCATGTAGGGTTATCTGTAACGTGCCACTGGCTCCCTGGACTGAAATGCCTTTGCACTGCCCTTGTCTTCACTCTCACCTCTGCACTTAAGTTCTTAAGCCTGGAAAATTCTAATGATATATTTGTCAGAAAGAACTTTTAAAAGTTAAGCAATCTAATGAGTTTTCTTTTCAGACCTTTCAAACATTCCTTTTCATAAAGAATTTAATATTTTAGAGTTAATAATGACATTTGAAGGCAAGTGGAAGATATTCACAAAGATGATAGTAAAACACATTACTTAAGATGGGTTTTAAAATATTTCCCAAGATTTTATAGATTGCATGTAAGCATGTTTAATAGTTCCATTTAAGATATTAAAATTTTAAGAAAGAGATAATTGAACTGTTTAAAATATATTTTAACAACTGTGTATTTAAAGCCAATTTATATCTTAATCTGAAAAATAATAAGATCTTTTTATGTAATATTTTCCCCTGGACTCTTAATAGTAAATTGTATGTAGTTACTATGGAGTTATCTGTACTTTCTGTAGTGATAAACTGGCCTGCATTAAATGGCCCTGTAATTCTTTACATTTGTTAATTTCAGTAACTAATTCAGATGGGCATATTATATTGAATTTCACTCCAAAGACATGGTGTAGTAACTTTTCAGTTTATTTTGTGCCCCATTGTAAAGTTGACCTCACATGGCACTATATTTGAAAGACTTATAATATTCTGTTAACTAAAAAATGAGATTTTTACTTTAGACATTAACTAAGTGAACTGAACTTACATTAAAATATTTATTCCATATAACAACCTATTTTACTTGTTCTTTCCTTTATTCCCAGCTATGTTCTTTTTCTTGTGCTTTATTTTCCATCATCTCTGCCTGCTAAGCTTTTTATTTTGCTTGCCTCTTCTCTCTAAATTACTTTTTTTATGTCTTATTTTCATGGTACTCTTAGTAAAATTGTTGAGATAATCAGCATTGCAAAACAGTATAATTTAGAAAAAGTTTTTATTTTATGCCAAAATTTTAAATGTCAAATGTTTCCTTTCATTACTGTTACATCCTGTACAAACATTGATTTCATTGGCTTTTGTGGTGTGTATATTGTTGGCTTGTTGGTAATGCACACTTGTTTGCAGTAGTGAATACTTGGGTTCAATTTCAGTTTGTTTCCCACATAAAAGAAAATGTTATTTAAATTAAATGTTTGGACTTTTAAAGATTTTAAACAGTAATTTGAATCACTTGAAGGTCAAAACTAACCATTGAATGGCTAACATAATATGACATTTTAATTGTAAGTAAAAAAAAAATTCACAATGAATACTGAATCAAGCAATCTTCTTAACTCACTAGTGAGAATTTATATTTGAAAGTATTAAGATTTGCTTTATATAATATATATGCCATTGTTGGTTGTGATAAAGTAGACATTTCAACTGATATATTCTAAAGGATTTTATCTTCTGGGAGCCAAAACTGAGTTTCAATGTCAGTATTATTCTTAACTATTTTTTTATTTTATTTATTTATTTAGGTGCCGGGAATCGAACTCAGGACCTCGTGCTTGCCAGGCAGGCACTATGCTGCTGAGCTACATACCCGGCCCTAGTACTATTCTTTATCATGTGCGGATTCTTCTCTGAACCTCAAGCTCCTCTTCCGTAAAATGGAGCTAAAGAGGATTAAATGAAATTAGACCTGCACAGCAGTTACAAAAAAGGGTTTGGAGCTAGTGAAGTTCTCAATAAACATCATCTTTAATTAAATTTTTTTCTTTTATTTTCTTAAATTTTTATAATTCACTCTTGTACTATATTAATAACAATAAGTTGAAACTTAACAACTTACTATATTAAAAATAATTGAAAACTTAACAGTGCACAAACGAATGAGGAAACAAACTTAAAGCTATCTTTGAACCTGTGTAGTTTTAGTGCTATGCCTTTTTATGCACATTTGTTTAATAATTAAGCGTTCAACCCAGACTTTATATTATAAAGAAAGAAGATTAGCTATGATGAATTTACTTTACTTAAATGTGCCAGATATGGGCACATGTCAGTGATGTATGCAGCACTGTCAGTAATTTCTCCTCCCATAAACTATCCTAGCATTCCTGAATTGAAAATAAATGTTTGTTCTTCAGTAACCCTTCTACATTCTCAGTATTATATCCATTTTGATTATAGCCATGGTAACTAAGATCTTGAAATACAAATTTATGTTATAGTTAAGTTAAAAATAAGCTGAGAATTTTAAAGGAGTAAAGGAACAGGGAGTTTTGATTGCTTGAAAGTATTTACAGCCTGCTGTGTGTATCTTGTGTCATTTATTTGCCGTGTGTAGTGCTGAAAAGTGTCTTTTATGTATAGCTGCCTTGGCTGTCGAAGAGCTTGGCTTTGAGCGATTTCATGCATTAATTCAGTAAGTAACATTGGAACATTTAAAATACTTACCTTGTGGACACATTGCCATTTTGAGTCTGTTCATACTATAGAAAGGTTCTTAGATTGATATAGTACTATGCTATTTAAACCTGAATTTTAAATCCCTTGCTTGAGGATTGATTTGCTTTCAAATTAAAAAAAAAAAATTATGTATATGTTTAATTATTTTAGTGCTAAAATAACTACCCAAGTACACTTTTAAAGAAACATTAAAAGCATACAGTACAATGAAAAGCATTTCAATTCAATGAAAAATTTCAATACAATGAAAAAAAAACATTTTAGTTTGACTTTATCTTTCTTTTTTCTTTGGTCCTGGGTGAATATAAATATATGTGCTGGATAAACATTAAAATTACTTCATATTTCCCAAAATATGCTGTCATGTTTGTTAAACGTGCCCATGTTTTCAGTGGATAATTTGTTTTTAGTCCAAGATAAAAGGTAAGGACTTTGTTGTCAGATTATAGGTGCCATTTGTTTTCAGTTGTTAACTTCAGTTTCTTTAACTTCAGTTGTTAACATCAGTTTCTTTAACTTCAGTTATTAACTTCAGTTTCTTCTCTGAGCCTCAAGCTCCTCTTCCGTAAAATGGAGCTAGGTGAGCGTTCAGATATTTGAAAATACTTTTCAGACTTTAAAAAATAAATGTTTTCTTGAATGTTAAAGACCTCTTTGATGAAGGCCACTCTGTTCCTTAAATAACTGTATGTTACTGAAGAATTTCTTGATGGTAGGCATTTCTCTTAAGGGATGAAGAGCTCCCTGCCAAGTAGCCTTTCTCTTAACAGTGAACCTTGTTTATAATGGTAGTGATGAGAGCTAAGGTTTTGCTTTTCATGATTAAATTTGTATTTGAAAATTTGTGTTGCTTTCAAAGATTACTCATTTGTGTGTTAGTGCCTAAGATAATTTAAATTTTTCCCATTATGAATGTTGCCCATCTCATTATGATAGTAATACTTAATTCTTTTTTCTCCCCTAGAAAACAATCATTCAGAAGTTTAACAGAATTAAAAGATGCTGTTTCGGACCAGTATTCCATGTGGGGAAACAAATTTGGAGTATTGCTGTTTCTGTATTCTGTGTTATTGACAAAGGTCTGTTTAAGCAGTTTCTTTTGCCTATGTTAATTTAGTATTTATTTCCTACTGTGGTGTGTTGAGTAATTGTATTCCTGTTGCTGTTTCTAAAACTCAGAATAAAGATCTTTTATGCCAATAATAAGGAACGGACTCCTTTTTCCTCTCCATTCACTTATTACCCTTTCCAGCTTACTTGCACTTCTAGACTATGAGCTTATCAATAATGTTCTAATTACAAAATGCTGCCAGTTATTCAAACTTTTATTGTGATGTTAGCAATGTCTGTAGGTCAAACTCTTGACTGCTTCTGGGAACACTTTCTAACCTCTGATCCTTTCCTTTTTTGATAAATGATCAGCTATGATTCTTTTTATTTTTATTTATTTTATTTACAATATTGTTGCTTTTTTCAGTAGTCTCATCTGTTTTTTATGTGGATCTTCTACTCTTTTCTGTCCCCGTCTGAATTTCAGTGTGCTAGAAATTTCATTCTCTGGGCTCTTAATACTTCTTTGTTATGGATATTTCATTCTGTCATATCTGTCACTCTTTGTATGGCTAATTTCTATGTGTATACTTTCAGTCCTATGATTTTCCTCCAAACGCCATTTTATGTATCTCATAGTCTATTGAATATCCTATTAGACATACTGTCTGAAATCAAACTTTCTCCTTTGACAAATATTTAAATTGTACTTTAAGTCAATGAATTTTTGCTTTCTACAGGGTATTGAAAACATAAAAAATGAAATTGAAGATGCAAGTGAACCTTTAATAGATCCCGTATATGGACATGGCAGGTAACTAAAATCTATTATCTGCTTGATGACTTTAATTTTAGACCTTGATTTAATAATGCACAAAAAACTAAAAATGGAAATTCCAGTTGACCAAGCTGTCTCCTTTCCTAAAGTTAAGATATCTTCCAAAAAGTTAAGATAATCGTATTACAGAGATACATGCAAATGCATATGTATAACAGTACAGTTTATAATAGCTAGACTGTGAAAACAGTATATATTTCTATCAACAGATGAATGGTAAGGAAAATGTCACTTATAAGCATGAGTACTACTATGCCATGAAGAAAAATAAACTTGAGTAATTTGTAGGAAATTGAATGCAATTTGAGGCCATAATGTTAAGTGAAATAAGTCAGACCCACAAACTAATATTGCATGGTTTTTTTTATATGAGGAACTCAAAAGACATATACCAATGAAGTACAAAGTGGAGGTACAGTACATACATAAGAAGTAGGGAGAACTTCAGGTAATTCCTCAAATTATCCTGTTTTAAAAATATTTTAATGTGTATGTTAATTTGTTTCATTTATACTACTAATTTCTCTTCATTGAAAATAAATTGTTGTGCTGATCTCTTCACTTTTTCTTTGTAAGAGGATTCTTTTTTTTTTTTTGTCTAAGCCTTATATTCTGAGTAACTACTCTGAGGATAATGATAAATCATGTATTAAGTATTATTTAAAAAGGGGGGAATCAAATACAAGTGACTCAAGTAGTTTTTCTTGTGACAGGACAGTTGGGAACCTAATACAGGTTTGGTTATTTTGTGCTTTTTGAATTGCTTGTTTTATGTATTAAATGTTAACTTCAGTTTAGTTTATGTATGCTTTGTACTCATTCTAGTATTTTAAGGTAGTGGGAAGTATTCTAACAAAAGTGCTTTGCTTCATTTATGAAATTTTTTAAAAGATAAAATTTACTTATTTTAACTGAGAAATATGTTTTTAACCTGTTTTAAATATTTTCCTCTTAGAAGGAAAAATAAAAAGAACCTGTTTTCCTCTGGGATCACTGTCTCTCTCCATCCTGATATAGCTTATTTTTATCAAAATCAAAAGAACAGAGATAGTTAACATACCTTATACATGAGTCCTTTTTGAATTTACATATCTTATATCAAAAACAAAACATTAATAATTGTATATGTATTTGTAAAGCTGATTATACATATTAAGTAGATTATCAAAACATTTATTTTTCATCCCCTTTAAACATGGTACCTTCAATTTATGATTATGTAAAGTAGTAGCTATGACTGTAATGATAATTTCATGTTTTATTTAACAAAGTGAGTATAAAAGTGGAAAATGTAAGTTTTCTTACATTTGTTTCTTCACATAATTTAATATAAAAAGTCATTACTTTAATGCCTTAAAAGAATTACTTAAACACTGTTTTATTCATATTATGATTACTTGTTAATTTTTCTTAATAGCCAAAGTTTAATTAACCTCCTACTGACGGGGCATGCTGTTTCCAATGTATGGGATGGTGATAGAGAATGCTCAGGAATGCGTAAGTATATTTTTGTTGTAGTTTGTTCTTGGATACATGTTCTCATTAAGTTAGCCAGGCTGGGCTTCATCTTGCAGTAGTCCTGGTTCAGCCTCTTAAGAGTGCTGGAATGGCATGCCCTTTATAGTTAGTATTTCATTAGAATATAATAGATTATATTATGTTTTTCTTGGCTCTACTATAGAGGTTAAGGTAAGTTTTCCAATAGAAGAATCTTCAACAGTTTTCAAGGTGCCATAATATCAAGGGTATGGATTTTTAGAGCCAGGCAATCTTGGGTTCCATTCCCAAGTACATTGAACTTCTCAAGACCTTTGTTTGCCCTTTTATTTTTTAGGGAGTGGTCTACAGGTGTTTAGGGTCTCACTACTAGATCAGACTCATAGTGACTCTTCTGTTTACAGCTTCCGAGTGCTGGGCTTACAGGGGTGTGCCACCGCACCCAGTCTCACTTGCCATCTCAGTGTGCCCTGGGAGTGGGGCCGGCCCAGCAGCCCCAGGGATCAGGCCCAGAGCAAACTTCCCAGCTCCTGTGTCTGCTTGTAGGTGCTTTAATCTACTGAGCTATTTGGCTGGCCCTTTTTTGAAAAAAAATTATTGCCACACTCTCTTTACTTTAAAGAGAGTGTGGCAATAATTAATATATTAGTAATGGTAATAAGATATTAGGGATTTTAGGACTAACATTTCCAGAAAGAGTAGTAAGTCTTTTAAAATAATAGGAATATTATATACTCACCAAGAGGCAGGTTGGAGTTTGTGAGAATTACAAAAAATAGTGCTTTGAAATACTTGCTTAGAGAATATAGTGAGGTCTCCTGTGTTACTTTTAACCTGCATAATTTTCTTTAAATGCTGGAGAGGGGGTGGGGCGATACATCATGCTTAAGCACCTACTTGGCAAGTGCCAAGGTCCAAGTTCAATCCCCAGTCCTAAATGCCATGCAGTGCATCCCACTCCCCACAATCCCAGCACTTTGGAGGTTGATACAGTAGGATCACTGCAAGTTTGAGACCAGCCTAGGTTAGGGGCTACAAAAATTAGCACACATGTCCAGCCTGCGCTGCATAGCAAGACCATCTCAAAATAAAATGAAATAGTGCAATGCTGGACAGATTTAATGTCAGATGAGACTTACGAGTTACTAACCTATCACTGCTTTCTGGTCTCAGTTATTTCATTTTTGTAACTTTTTATGTTATGAATTTTGAAGAGAAAAACATCAACCATTCCATTTAATTAAGGAGAGCAAATATAAAATTAACATCTACAAATTGTTGCCTATTTATAATTAGATTATCCTATCTGCTACATGTACTATGGGGAACCACTAGGAAGATAACAATGTAAAAAGTATTAATTATTAAAACTGTCCTATAAATCAGCTTTGAAAGAAAAAAGGATAGGCATACAGCTACATTTTCTTAATTCGGTGACTAGAGGGATCTGCTCTAATAGTGTTTGTAAATAGAATATCATGTCTGCACCTTGTACAACAAACAACCACTAAGAAACAAATATGCAACGTATTAATTATTGATTCTGTCTTACTAATTTGATTTGAAACTGTCTCATTGCTATTTGTTCTTCAATAAAGTTATAGAAATAAAATTAATACCAAAAATATATATAATTAGATAAAAACCATCATCAACCAACAGAGTAAATATGATTGAGAAAGTAAATCCTTTTTTCTCCCATTTGATTCTTGATCTGAAATTTGACTGTTTCTCAAATTTTAGAAATATAATTAGTAGAAACATGGAAGAATAAAATATTCTGAAAGAAATCAATGAATATTATGAAACTTAAGTTAAAAAGCACTGTAGTGCTGTCTAGCTCTTCATTTCACCATTTCAGAAATTTAAGAACTAACTTTATTCTGTATTATTTAATATTTGCAAAATTATTCATTTTGTCATAAAGTTAGAACGAGAACCTCATTTGGCCACTTTTTAATAAAGATCTTAATTTAAGCAGTGTAATTCATGGATAAAACAAAACAAAAACAAAACGCCCAGGCTATCGTGCTTTCTTTTGTATAATTAAGTTCTTCTTATTCTTGAAATCTCATGATTCATAGTTCAAAGAATTGGATCTTGTGATCTTAGTTGCTCTTGAGTACTCTGCAGGTTTCTGTGGTCTCTCTCTTCTCATCCCTCTTTCTCTTGGCCCAGTGGTTTCTGGGCTGAAGTGTATCATTTCAAATGATTGGGAAAGAATATCTGCTTCTTAATCATATGACACAAATACCTATTATGCAAGAGCAAGTGAAGTATATTGCTGTAAAATAACACACACATTCAGAGGAAGGAGAAGATTTTCTTACATTGGGATACAGAGAGACTAAGAAGGAGTTCCCATCTTAACAGAACCACATCTTAACTGAGCAGCAGGACATTAGAAGAAAATACATGATACTTTTAGGAGTAGGGAGGAAAAGCAGTCTGAACAGAAGCATGGTTCTTATGTAACATCATGTGGGGAGCTTCGAGACACATGAGTGCTGGCACCCCAGCTGAAATCAGTGAAGTTAGACTGTCTGTTGGGCTCTGAGTATATATTGTAGAATTGCTCTCAGATGATTCTGCTGTGCAACCAGTTTTGCAAACCAGTGGACTAAGACCCTAAGTATGACTGGAAAGAAGAAAGATTAGCCTCATAGGATTGAGTGAGAATTTAGAGGCTTTTGAACACTGAGAAATTTAAACTTTAGTTGGTAAGTATTAGGAAGAGTCATTGAAGTTCTTGAGCAGAGAACTTCAGACTTGGAAAGCAGAAACTTTCAGTGCAGTCACCAATTGAGATCGGCGGAACAAAGTCTAGAAAGTGAAGAACAACATGGTAAGAGACAGATATTATTATGTGCTTTGAAAAAAAGAAAACACTATTTCTGTATTTTATGCTAATCAATATATTGTAATATCTGCACCTGTTTACACTCAATTTTGTTAAGTAAACTCAGGCTGAGATAATTTAGTAATTTCTCTGAAGTCAAATAACAGATATTCAAGAGCCGGGCGTGGTGGCGCATGCCTGTAATCCCAGCACTAGGGAGGCTGAGGCAGGAGGATTGTTGTGAGTTCAAGACCAGCCTGAGCTACAAAGTGAGCTTAAGCCCAGCCTGAACTGCATAGTGAGACCCTGTCTCAAAAAGTCAAAAAGACAAAAAAAAAAAAAAAAAAAAAACCAGATATTCATCTCTTTCTGCTCACCTCAATCATATAACTGTTCTATAATCATTATTATTTTATGGAGGCATTAAGTGGCTAGGTATATTGCTGATTTCACATAGTGAGGTGAAGAGACAAGATATACTCCACAAATTCCAATTCCATCCAGCCAACAAACATATTTAATCCTTATGAAATGCACTGCCTTGTATGCTGTATTTCCATAGTGCTAAAATACATAGAAGGGCTGATCAAAAAATGCTGTGTGTGCTTACTTGAAAACAATTATTATTACAGTAAAAGACACACTGCTCTATAGATTTGCCATTCTTGCCATTTTCCAAACCAGTTCTGGAAGTCCTTTTTGATGAGTGTCCTTATGAGGAATGACAAAAAATACGATGAATGCCACTGCCCAGTACCATCCAACAGGCAGGCTCCTACAAGCATCATAGTGCCTCTTACTCACCTTACTCCCTGGGCCGGCCATCATGTGACTTCTGGCTCTTCCCCAGAGTCAGAATGATTATGATGAGGAAGTGTTCAGCACAACCGAAGCCACAGCAGTGCGACTAAAGACATAATAGAGGACTTCTAGAGCAGCTTCAGAGAGTGGCGAGAGTGGTGGATAAGTGTGTTTGAAGCAAGGGCAAGTGTCTTTTTAAATTTAAACATTCATTTTATTTATCACATCTTTTATGTGGGATAGCATGGAAGATACTTATTTGTTTCACAGGAACCATGAGTGGTAGATATTTGTTATAGAGAAAAATTGAGATTAAGAATTTAATCCAAAAGTTCTTGTCCATGGCAAAGAGTGCATGAAATGTATCTCATTCAGTAAAGATTAAGAAAAAGCTATGAATTTAATATTTAGGAAGATGCTTTCTTCCCCCAGTTCAGTCTGCCCTAAGGGCAAGGCTTGTGTGACTTGTGGTGTTGGCTATCAAACTGAGGTTCTCTGCACCTGCCTAAGCTTGCCTAATTAGGCACTTTAAACAGCTGAGCTATCTCACCGGAAGAACAATTTTGATGACAGCTAGATCAGTGGAGTAAAGTTTTAACAATACAGGTGATGAAATTGTGCTGGTACAAAGGTTCTTTGCCTGGGTATAATAAAACCAATAAATGGTGTATGTAGGTTTTGTTTAAAGGGTTAGAAATTTTCTAAATTGTTTATAACCCAGGCAGAAAATCACTTTTACGCAACTAATAAGCGGAGTGAGGATTATCAGTAACCTTGGGAAGATGCAGTTTCTTAAAAGAAATCATAGGCTAAAGAATGATAAAGGCAGATTGATGAGTGAAAAATGTAAACTGGGAAACCTCAAGATTTAGAAGTTTGCTGCAAGTGGTTAGGCAAAAGCCAAGGTAGAGAGTGATGGAGAACAAAGAGTTACATCAGCTACTGTAAGGAGGAACAGATAGAGGTTGCAAGAAGAATTATACAATTTTGCAGTTGGCAGTAAGAGTTTAGATGATAGTAAGTAGGATTAATTTAGAGTAGACCCAACCACTCTAAACCAGAGTTCATTTTAGTTTTCTTTCTTGGATATAATAATCAACATGACAATTGTACAGAAAGTAGACATGATGTGTTACCCAGGAAAAGACGGAAAAGTTCCATGAATGTTGAACAGGAAAGGCTCAAGATAGAGTTCAGTGGCAGTGTGCACAGAGGTCTATATTCCAACCCTGGGAATGAGAAGAGAAGATAGGATTAGGACATTTTTCTCACCTTTATTAAAAATGTCAATGCTTGATCTGTCATACATAGTAAACAATTTTGTAGCCTGTCTTTTGCTTTGAATTTATTTATGCTGAACATTTCAATTGTTCCCAATTTTGGCTGTGGGAATTTGTAGGCAATATTCTCAAAGCTATCATAAGCATTATGTATTAGTCATGTCTCTTCAAGTATTTGTTGAATTCCAAGATTTAGTCATCTATTAACTTGCATATGAGCTTTACTGAGATATAATTGACATACCATCCATTTAAAATAGATAATTAAATTGCTTTTCCAGAACTGTGCAACCACCATCACAATCCATTTCTAAGTGTAGAAACTATTAGTTCACCTCCAGTTGCAGGGACAAAATACCTGATACCTGCTACTTACAGGAGGAAAGGTTTATTTGGCTTGTGGCTTTAGGGGTTTTAGTCCTTGGATGGCTGGTGCTGAGACCAAAAATGCCATAGCAGAGGGGCCTAGTAACAGAAAACTACTTAACCTATGGCAGCCAGTAAGAAGGAAGGAGCCCTTGATAAGACTTTCTCCTTCCAGACCACATCCCCAATGACACATCCCTTCTGACCAGCCTTGCTTCCTAACAGCATGTTTAGCTGGGAGTTCATCAGTGGATAAATCTCCTGATGAGTGTAGCACCGTGTGACCCAATCACTTTCCAAAAGCTTTATCTCTGAATACATAAGACATCTATTTGTCACCTTCAATATTTCTTTTTCTTGGAACTGCTTTTGTAGTAGTTAGGATTTGATTCTTTTAGTACTTCATAGCTTAACTCTGTGTTGAAATATGTTCTCCCAAAACTGTTTACTGTTTACACTTGAGATCTAACCCATAACAGAAATCCTGTCCCCATTAGCAGTACCTTCTCTGCTTCCTTCCACTCCAGCCTTGGTCACTTTCTTTCTCTATTTGCATGTTGTGGATCTTTCATATGAATAGACTCACTTGATGTCTAGTTTTTGTAATTGCCCTCTTCATTTAATGTAGTGTTTTCCGTGTATCAGCACATCTCTTATTTTTATTGATGAATGATACTCCATTGGATGGATGTACCAATTTATTCATCATTTAAGAGATATTTGGAGTATATCTATCTACCTATCTATTATAAATAGTCCTATTAAGAACAATTAAGTGTAGGTTTTTGTGAAGTTATATGCTTTAATTTTTCTTTATTACCTGTGTCAGAAGTTCAAATTCTGGCTTATTGTACAGTTTAACTCATAAGGTTGAAAAACACCTTTTAAATTATGATAAATAATGCTAAATTTCCATCTAAAATTGGTATCACCAACAACTACAGTATAGACTCACCATTGTAATTGTAAAGGGAAGTTTCCATTTTCTGCATCCAGGCTAATATTCAGAATTGTCCATCTTCAACATTTTATTTGGCCAGGTTATTGACAAGGGATGACCTGCTTTAATGTACATTTCTCTGGTTCCTAGTGACCCAGAGCTTGGTCATATTGTCATCTATTTGTCACCTTCAATATTTCTTTTTCTTGGAACTGCTTTTGTAGTAGTTAGGATTTGATAGATTCTTTTAGTTCTTCATAGCTTAACTCTGTGTTGCAAATATGTTCTCCCAAAACTGTTTACTGTTAGTGTTGTTAATGACATCTTTTATTGTGTCCAGTCTTTATTTATGCAATTAAAGTAATTTGTTACTGTTCTGGCTTGTTTTTCCCTTTGTATCAGTTCTGTATTTCTGTTACCTCAATATTAAACTAATATTCTCTAGCATTTTCTTGAGATCCTTTTGTAGTTTTTATTTTTTAAATGTTTAGGTCCTTAGTCCATCTGAATTAATTATTTATTTGTGAGTGTTATTGAGCTAGGGATCTAGCATTTTGTTGTTTTGTTTGGGTTTGTTTGCTAACACTGGGGAGGAACCCAGGGTTTTGTACATATTAGGCAGGGACTTTACCATTGAGCTAGAACCACTTCCCAAGCCATTCCTTTTTACTTTTTCTCAAAGTATTACCTAAGGTCATAATTCCAGTCAATTCAGGGCAAGTGAAAAACTAGTTTCCCATCTAGATTATCTGGTGTGTCTTTTAGTAAAAATGATTGTTGATCACATAGATGATATATGTCCTAAATCCATGTACCTGGTATTCTTTGAATTGTTAAATTACCCTTTGCTTCTGCAATGGGCAGAAGCAAAACTAGTCTTCTAACTCCATTCTAGCCTATTCCCTTAGTCCTTCACAGTGGCTGAGTGGCTGTGTTTCAGACTAGATTAAGTCATGTTTCTCTTTCACTTACACAATTCAATAGCTGGCTCCCCCATGCACATAAAATAAAATCTACATTGCTTACTAAGGTTCTGAGACAATTTTTGTTAGTCACCTACTACCTTTGTCTCATTTTATAGGAATACAAAATATTTCAAGCTGAGGATTTCTTTAATTTTTTTTTTCCTATATACCAGCTTTTCCATCATCTCTGTCTTAAGTGAATCCCTCATATTTGTGCATTCTTGTGTTATATGTTTATGGTTTTCATATGTGTATTCAATAGTTATTTTCATTAATAGTTTTTTATTTCAAGGGATCAAGATAGAAGTGTCATACTTTATTTCAAAGGATCATGATACAAGTGTCAAATGTGAATCAGAAACTAACCTATCAAGCATAATTAATTGAAGTTCATGAATTTAGTATGCATAAAAGAGAATCTAAATAGTAAAGCAAAAGATAATTTTGAAACTCTGGTATTTATTAAGTAATTAATATAGCTTACAATTGAGTGGCTAAGTATATAAATATTTGAAATTATTTTATCAGGATTAATATGAGAGATGCTGTTTTTCATGAGTTTTATTACTTGCACAGAAATGTACTTTTAGAGTTAGTTAATACTAACTGGTTCTGCAGATAAAATACAGATCTCCTAGCTGAATTTGAGTTTCAGAGTATAAAAGGAATGATTTCAGTATGATTATGTTCTATATAATATTTCAAAGATATTAAAGGTTGATTTTTGTATCTGAAACTTAAATTTAAGTGTCTGGACATCATGGTTTTTTTACTTGTTAAATCTAATACCCTTAACTGGATATGTAGTCTAGCAATCTGACTTCTTAAGAATATGATAAACAGCTGTTAATGGACTTGACAAGCTCACTATAACATAAAGTTCTTGACTAAAATTGCAGACAACTTTACCTATTGTGAGGGACAGAAGCTTCTTTTGGTATCTCATTGCTTTCTTTTTGTGCCACTTTTTTTTAATTCTTTATGAATTTAAGACAGTGTCTACAATGTCTACATGGTCTCACTACATAGATTGAACTCATAGTGATTCTCCTGTTTCAGCCTCCCAAGTGCTGGGATTGTAGGCACGGGTCACCACACCCAGTCTCAATTGCTATCTCAGAAAACCCTAGGGGCAGGGTCAGCACAGCACGGCCAGGGATTGAACCCTGGCCGCTGCACTCTGCAGAAGCAGGTGCTTTAGTCCACTGACCTATCTGGTCAGCCCTTCCCCCCATTTTTAATTATGGATTTTTTTCCTATTTACTCTGTTAAATTGTAGCTTATTTTTCAGCCATCACAAGTTACTTGTTATTTGCCTTTGAAAGTAGTATTTGTTCAGGATTATCCATGTGTCTAAAGTCCCACATTATATCCTGCTTCTCTATACCTGTCCAGTCCCTCGGTATCCATTTTATTATATGCCATTTCAACAAGCACAGCTTACTTGCTTGCTTATTTATTTATTTATTTATTTATTTATTTTGGTGGAGCTGGGGGTTGAACTCAGGCCCTTTCAACAAGCACAGCTTGCTTGCTTGCTTGCTTATTTATTTATTTATTTATTTATTTATTTATTTTGGTGGAACTGGGGGTTGAACTCAGGCCCTTGTGCTTTCCAGGCAAGAACTTATTCTATTGAACTATTTCCTGGCCCAAGCACAGCTTCTGATTATTATAGCTGAATATGATCTTACCTCTGAGCAATTTATTTCCTGGCACCTCTCACAGCCTCTCTTTTCCCTTACTGTATTTCAATAAAGATGCATTCAATAAAGAATGTAATCATCTTTCCAGGTATAGTTTGCATTTGTGAACTATGCTTATCATTGTTTTTTATAATCCTTGGCACTCAGATTATGTTAAATAAATTTAGAACAATTCCCAGTTTTCCTTGTCAGTGTCCCTTTGGCAAGCGAGACTCCCCATAGACAATCTGACAGACGGATAGGGAAGGCAAAAAGACTATGCCATAGCAAAACCAAGTGTGGTGAACATAAAGAAAAGAGGTATAGATACATGGTCAGTCTCAGGATGCTGGAGACTGACAAGGATTAAACTTTACTGCTAGGCTATGAGAACAAGATTAGATAAAAATTCTGAAATATTCTCCTAATCTTAGAAAGGTGAAGTCATAAAGGCTGAATAAAATGCTGGCTAGCAAGGATGGGAAAGAATGGGAAGATGTTTGTTGTTCAAATGATACAAAATTAGGAAAGAGAAATAAGATTCAGAGGTCTATGGTCCAGAATATTGCAGGAACAACTATTGAATATTGCTCAGGTCTTGAATGTTCCCACCATAAAACAAAGTACATGAGGTAATACATAAGTTAATAAATTTGATTTCATCATTGTACAATGTATATATATTTTCAGTCATTAACATATATACATTTGTCAATTACAGATAAAAGATAAGGGTTGGCCAAATAGCTCAGCAGATTAAAGCACCTGCAAACTGGCACAGGGGCCAGGGGTTCCATCCCCAGGCATACCATGCCTGCCCCACCCCCAGGGGGCACTGAAATGGAGACTGAGACTGAGTGTGGTAGCAAGCGCCTGTAATCTCAGCATTTGGGAGGCTGTAAACAGAATCATGGATCTAGTAGCAAGACGGATCTAGTAATAAGACCCTGAACACCCTGTACACCCTTCCCTAAAATACAAAAGGAAAGATAAAAGATAATCATAAATATTATAGTTAGGCCAAAGAATTCTCTTAATCTCTGGTGCTATCTAGTAATACTCTAATATGCAATAATCCTAAAAAATTTCAACAGGAATAGGAATAGCCTATGTTTTTATAACTCTTCCAAGATACTGACAATAAAAATGAAAATGTGTCATTACAAACTGACTGAATTTTCTGCAAGTGAAAAGTAAATAAACATCTCGTATAAATATATTCTCCATGTGTCATTTGTGAGAATATTATATCCTCACTGTATCATAGTTTTGTATAAGCATAATCTTTAATGCTGTACTTCAGTTATCCAAAGAGATTAATTTTTAAGTGTATATTCTACTTAAAGAAATAGGCGTAATACATATTTATTTATTTAGTTTTTGGTGGAACCGGAGATTGAACTCAGGCCCTTGTGCTTGCCAGGCCTGACCCCTAATACATTTTTAAATGTAACCATCCAAACTACATACCGGGCATCTGATTACTGATATACTCCAAATAATTCATCATACAAGATTTATAAAAAGCTAGTCTTTGGTATTTAGCAGTACGATATTATAAATAACACTATTCTAGATGTTTGTTTAAATCAAGGACATAGATGGTGTAGTATCTGATTGTAACACTAGGTGGTGGTATTTGATTTTAGAGATTGTGAAATCTTTTCGTCATACACTTCTATTTTCTTAAAAGTTATTGAGAACTCCAAAGATTCTTAATTGATTGCTTATAAGCCAATGGTGATCAGTATTTCTCATATTGATCAGGAAGTGAAAAAATTTAAAAGTGTATTCTAATTCATTGTAAAATAAAATATTGTGCCTGCTTCATCTCTATATAACATTCTCTATGCATTGTTCTCTCTTTTCAATCTCCATGGCATTGACACTCATCTTTATGCTGATTTCCAAATCACTTAATTTGAAAAAGCTATTTTTTAAAACAAAATTAATAGTGGCATTGTTTTAAAGTTTTGCACTTCATGTATTGTCTCATTTGTTGACATGTGTGTCTCTGATTTCAGTCTGTTGTGAAACAATGCAACATTTAGCCTCCATAAAATCCTCTCTACTGTCCTGATGACCTAAAAGTAAAACAATAGGCAGTTAACACCATAGTACAAGAAGTATTTGATTTGATGGAATCTTAAAAGGCCCTGTAAAATACAAAAATCCACAGTCTGCGTATATACTGTGATAGTGTATAAACCACCTTTTAAATTTGAACTTACAAATCCAAAACATTAAACTGCCAGTTTAACTTTCACTGTATAGATACTGTGTACTCAAGAATGCTCAATAAAATACCACAAAATGCCTGAGTTAATATTCTCACTGCATTAATTGTTAAAATTATATCCTAATAGAAAGTTAGAAATGTCCAGATGGTGAAAAAAATACTAAATTATATATATGTTTCATTTACTGTAGACACAAGTTTGAACCAAAATATAAAATGCTTATAGATATTTCTATAGATGAGAATATGTTGTTATAGTTCTATTTAATGTGTGTGATCTAAAGGCTGTGGTAGAAGGACAGATTTTATCATCATAAATCATGTCTTCAGTGATCTCTTACCTCCTTGTTCTCCATTCTCTGTCTCTTTGTCTTGTCTGCATCTATGATGTTAAGTCTCATTTCTCATAATGACTCCCAAACTTTCTGTACAACCTTGACTTTTGTCTGAAAAAGTTAATATTGGAAATATTAAAATGAACACATCACTATAGTTCCTCCAGATTTCTCTTAACATTTTTAAGCTCATAGTTTTGGGTAGAAGTAAAAAAATCTTGGTATAATATAAATATATATGCATATTTATACACCTATCTAAGCACCTTTTAGATTATATGCTAACACAATACTGTTTGGTTTTTTGTTTGTTTTTTTTGCAGAACTTCTTGGTATACATGAGCAAGCAGCTGTAGGATTCTTAACATTAATGGAAGCTTTAAGATACTGTAAGGTAAACTCACTTTTAAGGTATTTGGATGGATTTCATTCACATATCCACTGTATGGTGGATATCACTTTTGTTCCCATGATGAGGCATTTTAATCAGTGACCATATTAGAGCCACTGTCTTCACTTCCTTCCCAGTCTTGCACCCTGACAGGTTGGTAATGATGGTTAAGCTGATTGACCATGCTGCGTTTCCTGTGAGCAGAATAGGTGACAGAACCCATAAAAAATACATAAACTTGGAGATAACTGTTATTGAATAGAAACATATTTCATTAGTTAAAGAAAAAGACTGTTTTCATTAAAAAAGAGTATGATGTGTTTTTGAGAAATCTCTACACTGACTTCCACAGTGGTTGCATCAGTTTATACTCCTACCAACAGTGAAGAAGGGTTCCTTTTTCCAGACTCCCCCACGGCATTGGCTGTTGCTGGTTTCTTGATGATAGCCATTCTAATAGGGCGAAAGGGAATCATAGTGCTGTTTTAATTTTCATTTCTCGAATGATCAATGATGTTCAAGATTTTTTCATGTTTTTGCTGTTTGTCTATGATCTGAAAAGTATCTCTTTCAGCTGATCTAATTTTTTTTTTTTTTTTTAACTTCTTTATTCTAGATAGTAATCCTTTGAGGAACAGCTGGCGAAAGTTTTTTTTCCACACAGTGGGTTGTCTCTTCCCTCTGTTGCTGGTTTCTCTTGCTGTGCAAAAGCTTTTTAATAAGATGAGATGCTAGTTGTTGATTCTTTGTGATAGTTCCTGTGAAATCAGAGTTTTGTTCATGAAGTGCTTACACCAGAGTCTTCAAAAGCTTTATCTATCCCATCTTCCAATCCTTTTGCTGTTCTGCTTTAATAATTCAGATCTTTCTTTTTTATTAATTTTATTGAGAGACAAATATCAATGAGACAGTTTCAAAGCTAGTGGGACAGTTTCAATAATTTATATATTGTATATTGTTGTCTTTGTAGTACTTATTCATAGTACAAGATGAAGACATGATATCCTGGCCAAACACTATTAGTACAGATCTTTCTATTCATTGAATTAAGAGAAAGTAGCTGTATATCTATCCTAACTATTATGTATATACAGATACAAAATGGTCCTTCATTTATATCTCCTTTTTTTGTTTAGTTTTGTCCATTGCCATTTAAATATTGTAGGTATGTGAATTAAGCAAAATATTCCAATGTAGTCCAGTAGTCCATAATAGTAGTGGTTATCCCTAGGACTGGCAATGTCAGAAGTTGTTGACTTGAGCCTTGTACAGCTTAGCATATTAATATGACTTTACTTTTTATACCTTGTTTTTATTCTTTTCTGCTGGATGGTTAAGACCAAGATAAAGCAAGACCTATTTAACAAGTGTAACTTTTGTGTCTGACAAGGTCAGTCCAATCCCCTCAGGTTTTACCCTGAAACCCTGTACTGCAGTTTGTACGTCCTTGGTCAGTGTCAGCCATGTGGATGAGTCATGGCCATTGCTTGACCAATTTGCTCTCTGTGAAAGCTTGAGAGAATATTGTCTCTCCATGTGACTCCCCTTGGGCACATTTTATATTGTCAATCACTTCTTCCATTTGCTTTTGGTTTAGTGCATGGGGAAAGATATGGGTCTCAGTTTAATCTTGATCATATGGAAAACTGGTTTATCAGCACCCCTTTTTTTTTTAATAAAGAGGCTGTCTTTCTTCCAGTGAAGGTGTTTAGCCCCTCTGTCAAAGATAAGGTGGCTGAATTGTTTGGAGTTGTTTCTGCATCTTCTAATCTTTTCTGTTGGTCTTGGTTCTGTGTTTTGCCAGTGCCATGCTGGATTTTTTCTTTTGTTTTGTTTTCTTTTTCTAACCACAGTAGCTTTGTTATACAATTTTAAGTCAGGGACTCTGATGCTGTCTTCTTTGTTACCCAGGATGACCTTTGCTATTTTAGGTCTCTTCTGGTTCCAAGTGAATTTTAGGATTGTTTTGTCTAATTCTGTGAGGTCTGCTATTCAAATTTTGATCGAGATTACATTAAGACAGTGTAACTATTAGGGAAGTATGGCCATTTTCACTACATTGGTTCTTCCTGTCCAAGAGTAAGAGATATCTTCCATTTTCAGATACCTTCTTTGGTCTCCTTTCAGAGTATTGTAGTTTGCAATGTAGTGGTCTTTTACTTTCTTTGCTAGATTGATTCCTAGGTATTTCATTACCTCAAATAGGAAGGGAAACTACAGAGCAGGGAAGGCGAAAGATTGGGAGGGAAAAGTAAAAAAAAAAAATGATAAGAAAAATAGAAACAAAGCCTTGTAAATAAGGAAGGAAGGGAATAGGGGTTGAAGGGAGTGTAGGGGAATATAAAACAAGAAAGAACAAAGTTATATCCTGGACAGATACAAATTCTCTATAATGATTGTGTCATTATATATATATATATATATTTAACCAGCTGTCGTTTCCCTCCCTCCAACATACCCCAATAGTGCCAATACACCTGGCAGTATTATATCAGGTAATGGTAAAGAATTTTCTATGTGGCTGAAATTCTTTTATCTTTTCCATTTAAAAAGTGCTTTTACACACACACACAATTCCAGGCATTTCACGTGAAACATTTTAGTATATGTGCTAAGGTTAGAAAATGCTTTTTAAATTGTCTTTCTACATGATCTGAAATAACCATTGAGTATGTCAAATAGTTCTGAAAGGGCTTTAAGTCTTTAATAGTTTGCACTTTCTAAGGTGTCATACTTTTGGAGATGAAGAGTTACAGTTTTGTTTTCCCATTTTTAAAGGAGGAGTTCTACTGTCATGGTTCTGATAATCGTGATAATTTTTAGTAACTTCAGCAGTGGTCATGTCAGTGTATATATGCATGAATATATGTATTCAGTAGTGTGGTGGTGGTGGTGGTGGTGTTACTGTTTGCCAGATAGCATTCCTCTTTTATGGCAACACTGAAATAGGTTACACACGTAGGCATGGGTTCCTATATCATAAAAGTACATATATTAATGCCTGACTGTGTGTGTGTAAGTGTCTAAGTGTGTAAGCGTGTTTACCCATGTGTTTTGCAGTACACTAAATTATGGTGGTTTTATATTTTGAAGCCTTTACCACATCACTCATAAAAAAGTGAATTGCTCTTCTCCTTCCTGTGCTCCAGCCAACCCAGGCTCTCCCTTTCCTACACTTGCCCAGGCCTACACTTCTGTTGTGCCTGGAATATTGCTGCTCTGTAAATGTATGGCTCACTCTCCTTTCAGCATGTACTTCATGTTGTCACTAGAAGACTCTTCACATTTCCTTAGATACTCGTTTTCGTGTTCTTTCATAGGGATAACTACTTTGTTTTGACCTTTCAGTTGCTTTTAGAAAATCTTTGTTTCTGTTTTCTTCCCTAAAGGAATATAAATTTTTTAAAGGAAGGGACATTGTCTTACAGGATCCATATTTGGTGTTCAATAAATATTTGTTAAATGAATGAATGGACAATTTTACCAGAATTAATAAGGTTGTCTGAAATGTTGCTTTTGCTTTTTTTAGGTAAAATAGAAGAATGTATTTCCCCAAGAATCTTACTAGGAAGTTAATAGCTGCTGTATATTTATGTATTGGTTTAGTGTTGTAGCAGTTACTTATTTTTCCTCTAATAAGATAAAACATTTTTTAGTGTCATGGCACAGTGTACTGATACATGGGTGGTGGAAAAGTAGAGAAGGCAGCCAGGTAAGGCCATACAGCAGATAATCTGGGAACAGAATAACAGTCCGCTGGAGCTGTAGAGGTCATTACATATGGCAGTAGCATGGGGTGTGGTTTGCTGTGTTTCCTGATCTCTAGTGGAGCAGCTAACTTGAATGATGTCAGTAGATTCTGAGCCTAGGGGGCTGCCCCTAGTTGCCTGGTACATCAGGGCAATTAAGGATGTGAGACATATATGAGTGAAGTTATTGGTGTGAATTTAGCCTGCTGTCCTTTTTAAGGAGACTAACTAGTTTCTAGCCAGAACCTCAAAACTGTAACAACATTTTAAAAAAAACAACAAAAATACTATTATTAGACCATGATGTCATTTGTGTATATTCTTACAGTCTGTGTCAGTTACTTTTACCAAACGTTTAGAGAAATGGCATAAAGGAAATAATTATGTTTGTGTTATTTTCATAAATCTGAACATATTTCTATAATGCATGATAGTATAGCAGATTGATTTTTAAAAATGAAATTAAAATTTGCATATCATTTTGACCATATATTCATTAATATTAAGCACTACCAACATACACATAAATCTCAACAAAGAAAAAGGTGATTCTTGGTGCTTTTTATTGTGCTATTTTTTTAAAAATGTATTTAGCACAGGGTCTACAAGGTCTCACTACATAGATTTGACTCATAGTGATCCTCCTGTTTTCAGCCTCCCAAGCACTGAAATTATAGGGGCACGCCACCATGTCCAGTCTCAATCCCTGTCTCAGCATGCCTTGGGGGCGGGTCCTGCATGGTGTGCTGGATATAGAACCCCAGCCTACACTCTGCCTAGAAGGCACTTTAGTCTGCTGAGCTAAGTGGCCAGCCCTTTATTATGTGTGCACTTTTAAGAAACAAATTCTGCCGGGCGTGGTGGCGCATGCCTGTAATCCCAGCACTCGGGAGGCTGAGGCAGGAGGATTGTTGTGAGTTCGAGACCAGCCTGAGCTACAAAGTGAGCTTAAGGCCAGCCTGAACTGCATAGTGAGACCCTGTCTCAAAAAGACAAAAAAAAAAAAAAAAAAAGAAACTAAAATTCGCACTCGTATATTGTAAAATTCACCATTTCAAAGCACACAGTTTAGTGGGTGTTAGTGTATTCATAAGACTGTGTGCAGCCATTACACTTGTGTCATTCTAGACTGTTTTTCTTACATCAGAAAGAAGCTCTAACCCACTAGGCTCCCCTTGCTCATGCTTCCAGTCCCTACCATTCGGCTTCGTCTTTGGTTTTCCATCTCCTAGATAGCCCATACAAATGAAATCTTATAATGTACAGCCTTTGTGTCTGACTTCTTTTACTTAGCATGGTATTTTCAATGCTTATACATGTTGTTCCATGTATTAGCACTTCTTATAATCAAATAATACTGCTGTGTAATGTGCAAATTTTGTTTACCTATTCAGCACTTGAGGGATGTTTAGGTTTTTATTTTTTTTAACTATTCTGAATAATGCAACCATAAGCAATCAGGTAGAGTTTTATAAGCATGTTATTTCTCTTTAGTTTATGCTGAGGAGTAAAATGATTTGATTATATGACAATTCTATAGTTAGTTTTGTAAGAAATTGTCAAACTTTTTCAAAGTAATTATATTTATGTTCTCAATGTACTTTTATTATAAAAATGTTACATAAATCAACCTTCACTTATGTTTGATTCTCTATATAAAATCTTGCCCCTTTTTCTACTTCTCACTTATTTCAAACACACACACACACTTTTTCTGAAAGAGAAATGAAACAGTATCTAAATGTTTTTTCCATAGAAGGCAAATAGTAGCTTATGTATTTCTCAGGGTTTTTTTTATGTAATTAAAAGATTTGCATTGTTCACAGTTTTGACTCTAAAACTGATGAGAACTTTTCTTCTTTAGTCTCTTCAATTGTATTATTCTCACATGAACTCTCTTGAGCTATCCTTTCTGTTATAGGACAAACATATCTATTTTTCCATACACGAATACAAAAGAGTACATATTTTCTGCTTCCTTCCTAGCAATAAGAATACACTTGACAGGGCCATAGTGGTGGGTCAAGCAGGGCCAGCTGGCTGATCAGGGAGTAATAATTGCCCATGGCCTCTGCAAGCAGTCGTTGAATTTCCCAATTGTAGTTAGTATATGCAGAGGAAGAAATCCAGCAAATTTGGTAAGATAGTTGTTTCTACATGATAATAGGAGCATGGTCTTGACTGTGTGGACAAGATGAACTGTATACATCCATTTTGTTTTTTTCAGTTTTAAACTTTTTTCTTAGTTTCACATATACAGAAAAAAATACTTTCAAGTTTTTGATTACAAAAGTGTTTATATAGGTATGTAATCATGAAGGCAAACTTTAATATGACTTTATAGAATTTAAAAACACTATGGAGATTTAAAATCTTGAACTCTTCTATCATGAAAAGTCAAATGACATAATTGTTCCATATTCTTAAATGTTAGAGGTGATAGTTTTTTCAGGAAAGATTTTCTTATTATACTAGATTCTTTGATGAAATGAATGATCTTATTTTTATCTTTATTTCTTCATCTTCTTAATTTATAATTATTTTCCTTAAAAGTAATTATCAAGTTTATGGCTTTTTGTTTGAGATACCAAGTTGAAATTAGAAAGTGAACATTCTGTGTCACTTTAGTGAAACTCAACATTGTGCTAATGTACAGTTACAATGTAAGATGAGAATTTTTTTATATATGTGCAAATTTGATATCTCTGGGTGAAGTAGTCTTTCATAATACATTAATATATTTAAATGTGATTTGGTCATTTCAGTTGTTTCTGGGCAAATATTTAAAGGCTAAAGATTTATGCAGTTTGAAGAAAAATGAGAGTACATGGGCAAATATTTAAAAGGTAGTAAAAGTTTTTCATTTATTTGTTTAATTTTGCTACATTTTTTCTAGGTTGGATCTTACTTGAAATCTCCAAAATTCCCTATTTGGATTGTTGGCAGTGAAACTCACCTCACCGTGTTTTTTGCCAAGGTATGCTTGTAGAAGGATTAGTTTGTAGTATGACATCAGGCAAACAAGGCCTAAAAGTCCATATTTAGTTTGGATCTTTCTGCAAATGCCATCTATTCTTGATAATAAATGAGTTGTTCCAAAAATCCAAAAAAAAAAAAAAAAAAAACCTAACACTAATGAAACTGTTGTACTATTGCTCTAATTTTGGAATCATTTCAGTAAAAACTGTCATTATTGGGGCTGGGGAGAGGGCTCAGTGTAATAAGCATTTCCCTGGCACATGTAAGGGCCTGAGTTCACTCCCCAGTTCCACAAAAAAAAAAAAACCTGTCATTATTATTATTCCATAGATCGTTTGTATTATGAAGGAAACAAAAATTGAGTTTAAGTTTTTGTTTCCTTTTTTTATAAGTATAAAGATCTAATTTATGAAATACAAAGTATTTAAATTACAGCATCTTCTAAAATATAATTTTAAATATATTAATATTTCAGTGATGTTAAAGCCATGTGTTCTTTTGAAATAGACTGTTTCCCACAATTTTAATGTATCCTTGATTATTGATTTTTTTATTTTTATTTTTTTAATGTATTTAGTCCAGGGTCTATAAGGTGTCACTGCATGTATCAGGCTCGTGTGGCCCTCCTGCTTTCAGCCGCCCAAGCGGTGGGACTGCAAGCACGTGCCACCACGCCTGTCTCAGTCACTGTCTCAGCGTGCCCTGGACGTGGGCCAGCAAGGCTTTTTTAATTTTTTAGAAAATCTTTGCATTTATTTGGTACAGGGTCTCACCACACAGCTCAGACTCATAGTGATCTTCTGCCAAGCTATCTCCCAGCCCTTGATTATTGTATTGAAATAGAAGAAATTTAAATATTTACATCAAAATTCATATAAGACTTTCTAATGCTATTTCTAAATTTTGTTGACTATATGTGATATTTTTCCACAATTGAATGGTGAAGAGCTTTGGTGTGAGACATCCTCCATTTAATTCTCAGCTTGCCAGCTAGTAACATCTCTTATTCTGTTTTCTTGTGTCTCTCTTGGAGATACCCAGCTATTAGTGTTGGAGATACCCAGCTATTAGTGTTGCTGTCAAGCTTAAATGTAAAATATTCGCAGTGCCTCGTATAAATTAAATGCTTAGCAAATCTTAGCTGTTAGCATCTTTTTTACATTATTCAATTACATTTATCAAACATCTTATATCATAGGACAAGACTTAGATGTGGAACTGAAGGGGAGAAATATAAAACTGTGTATGTGAAGCTTCTTCTAACATACTCGCTTGATTATTTCATGAGTTTTACAATGTATTTTGTTTTTAAGCAAGTATGAATTGTACAAATTGTACCCACACATGAATTGATAAAAGCTAAATTTTATTAATACAATTAATTAGTCTTCTTTTACTTTTAATGTGCTAGCAAAAATCCAGCTAGATTTAGAAGAAGTTATATGTAAACATATATCCTTTACCATAAAAACAGGGAAAGTTGTAAGTATAACTCCTAAAAGTACTGGCCTTTTAGTATGAGAGCTTATTGCTGTTTATTTCCTTCCCAGAGTAGAAAAGAAGTTAAAAACCAAATGTGAGCTGCAGCAGCAGAAAAGAAAATCAGTTTCCATTTACAAACAAATATATTTTAAGCCAATTGTTTTAATCACTAACTCTGTTCTTTTTCAACAGGAAAACTATAAAGTTGTATACTTTTTTTATTTCTGAGAACAACTTTTATTTAAATAAAATTTATACTAAATAATATGAAAACTTTTAGCTGCACTTGATAGGAATCATTTAGAATGCTTGAATTCATACAATTTTTTTTGTTGTTGTCTATTTTATAGTCTCAGGATCCAAGATAGAGTGTTATCCATTTGGTATAGGATTCATTAGTTTAATGAATAAAGCTTTTGCACAAATTTCCCTCACTTGAGTTCTAGTGATACTACTATGCCTTGAGAATATTTCTTCATGGACCATTCTAAAGCTCTTAAGAAGCATAGCCATTTGCATTTTATTGCATATTAAAAATTTTGGATTGTATACACTTGTATTCTTTAAAAAAAGTTGCAGATTAAGAATTCTTTTTCCTCTCTGAAATAAACACAAAGCCATGGTTAACGAGAATGATAATAGCATTTAATGGATTCAATTTTAGATGTCTTCATAAAGTAAGAATTTTATATTCTTCAGACTGTAGAAAGAACTCGAATTTTTTTTATTTGTTGTTCCTTTTTTTTAGTGGAACCTGGGATTGAACTCAGGCCCTTAGGCTTGCCAGGGAAGTAAGTGCTTATTCCTCTGAGCCATCTCCACAGCCGCTTGTTTCTTCTTTTTTAGTGTTTCTACACTTGACCAATTATTTGGCCATGGATTTGTTTTTCTTATTTTTGAATTTTGAGTTTGTATTTGGTTTTGGTGAACTTACATTTACTCTGCTATATGTTCCATGGCCTGAAGCAAGCAACATTGTTTTCTCTTCAGCACCTTACCATAAATATTGATGTCTTTTTCTATGAAACAGTTTTCTGTGTCCCTATTCATATTTTATGTGCTGACTTCTTTGTATTGGTTACAATTAAGTTTAATGAAAAAGCATATTCTACATTAATAATTTCAAAGGTGACCTCTGATTTAGTATTGTGAAATATCTTTGGAAAGCAATGGTATTTTTTGTGCACTGAAGATGGTAAGTTTTACCTGTGATGACCACTATCTTAGTTGCTTTTATTCTCTTTATTCAGACAGTGAATCACAAAATAAAGAGGCAAGGTTTATTTTGGCTCACAGTTTGTAGAACTTTGATTCCCTCGTCAGCTGGCCTCAAAACAAGAGAAGCAGTTCATGGTGTAGCAGGCAGAACGTAGTGAGCAGCAGCAGTGGCCATCCACCTTTTACTCCTATAAAACTTTTGGATGGTGCCAGCCGTACCCAGAGTGGGGCTTCTGTGTTTAGTAAATCCACTCAGCCACTCCCACAACTATAGTAATCCTAATCAGTGGGCTAATTTAGCACTACACACTCTAATTCCAGTATCATGTGCCAAAGCTAGCCAACTTAAAAAAGCTGCACCTGTGAGCCCATGAGACTGTGGACATCTAGATATAAGCCAGAACAACTACTGACAGAGCATGGTCTATAAATGTCGGAAGTATTTGTCCTTGTTTTTGGAAATTTGAGATATCTCCTTGAAGAACAGAAGTTAAAAAAAAATATTTAGCCTGAGGCATCAGTAAGAGTAAACTAAGAGAAAAGAAGCATGCTTTCTCTACATAGGAAGAGGGAGCAAGCAGATGCCTTTACAGAGGACTGTGATAAGAGTGAACTGAGAACGAGCAGTAGCACCCAGAATGCAGGGTGCTGCGCTGAGATGCAGCTGGAAAAGTGGGTGCATGTTTCTGTTTAACCTAAGCACAGTGATAACCACTAGACCTGACAAAAATTGGAGGTGACAGTAGTGTAGGGATAGGTAGGAAAGAAACAGAATCCAATTCAAATTTTGAAGAAGTCACTCTGGCTAATTATAGAAACAGACATATTGAAGGTTAACCTAAAGGACAGGTAAACAAGACTTTTGTTATATTTCAGTTAAACAAGAATATACTCTGGTCCAGTGTAATGATGTGGAAAGGAATAAAGTTCATGAGTTTGGGAGCTTTATTCCTGATGTCAAATGACAGGGCTTAGCACTGCATAGGATTTTGTAAATGAGGAGTAGGCGTGTCTTAGTGAGATAAATGTTTCTAACAGTTGTGCTTGGAGCCTCAGAAAGATGTGTACTTAACAGTTTTGCTGTTATTAAATGGATCCACCCGTGGGAGTTTACCAGTATGTGCAGCTCACACAACAGCAGGCTGAGGGATGCTGTCTGCAGGACTGTGCTGCAGCTGCTCTGGCATCACTTTCTTTTTCAATTTCCCTCAAAAGAGTAGTGAGAGGAGAATATCTGTCATTATAGATCATATAAATAAATATTGTTTTTTAATTGAAATTTTATGGCTGTAAGAATTACCAGAATTCATTTGACCCAGTCTCCATTCTGTATGTCCAAAGAAAACAGTTTGTGGAGGAATAAAAACATCTTAACATTATACAGCTAGGAAAGTAGACATCTTACATCCAAGGCAGAATAAAATCTATAGGATCAAGTAGAAGCTGTATTGAATTTAACCTACGTAGGCTGAAGAGATGTATATAAGCCCACAGTGCGAAAATCATTGCTAGAAATATTTAGTACACAAATAATACAGGAGTATACTCTTTCCAAGAAATTATGGGGATTGAAATTTATAGAACTAGATTTGGCTTTACTAAAATGACAAATTGTTGTTATACTATAGGTTATAGAGTGAAAACTGAATTTAGCATCTGTCGTTTTTGTTTTTATATATTCTATATACATGCTATTAAAGTCTTGTTGAAATGAAAGCTTTATTAGATTCTGATATTAAAGAAAAAACGAAATTAATTACTTTGAACAAAAATTTGAGTAATATTACTTTGAGTAGTATTAACTACATAGGAGACTTAAGCTAAAGAACAAATAGGGTTTCTATCAAACAGTAGCAGTTTTGATTTCGGTTTGTTTTTCTCAAAAGTGAGTCTTAGGTTAGT
>PVKA01010798.1:0-37002 GCA_004027165.1 Ctenomys sociabilis
TTTTTTTTTTTTTTTTTTTTTTTTTTTTTTTTTTTTTTTTTTTTTTTTTTTTTGTCTTTTTGAGGCAGGGTCTCACTATGCATTTCAGGCTGGCCTTAAGCTCATTTTGTAGCTCAGGCTGGTCTCGAACTCACAACAATCCTCCTGCCTCAGCCTCCCGAGTGCTAGGATTACAGGCCTGCGCCACCACGCCCGGCTTGCGATGTCTTTTTTGTACTTCTCCTTCAGCTTAGAGGCCTTCTTCTCGTTCAGCTGCTCGTCATCTGCTGCAGTCCTATTCCACATTTCTCCAAGTTTCTTTGCGACATCACCAATGGAGAGGCCAGGATGTTCTTTGATTTTTGGGTGATACTCAGAGCAGAACAAGAAGAAGGCCGAAGGAGGCCTCTTGGGTGCATTGGGATTCTTGAGCATCTGTTTTGTTTCTCCTTTAGGAGGAATGCAAGTTTTTATTTTTCTTTCATACGAGCCATGTCTGCCTTTGCCATGACTTCAAACTTTCCTTTTTCTTTAGCAGACATGGTCTTCCACTTCTCTGAGTACTTCTTAGAAAACTCTGAGAAGTTAGCTGAAGCACCTGTGTGCTCCTTCTCGCGCTCTCTCTTGTACGTATCATGACATCTTGCCTCTTGGCTTCTTAGGATCTCCTTTGCCCGTGTTTACTTGTTTTCCTCAGCAAGGCACAGGGTCTCCCAGTGCTCATCAGGCTCTCACTTGCCCTGGCACTGTCTATGGAGCTCAATGTACTACAATCTGTTGATGTTTTATTTTATTCTGTGTGAGATAAGATCTTGCTAGGTAGTTAGAGCTGGCCTTGAACTCACTATGTGATCCAGGCTTACCTCAAACCAGAAGCAATCCTCCAGCCTCAGCCTCCCAAGTGCCAGGATTGTGTGCTACCACACCTGGCCTTGCTTCAGGCATTTAAGTCCTGGGATTAGAGGTGTAAGCAACCATACATTTCACTTAGTAATTTTAGGAAGCAGTTTCTCTAGACAACTGGTCTGCATGTTACCAGATACAGGGAAAAATTGGTCACTATTTTCAAAATGTTTCTACGCGAATTTTAGTATTCATTTTAATTTTCGCTAAGTGTTGAAATCAAGCATCTTTCTCCCAGAATGCATCTTGTGCCTTTTTGGGGAGGACAGGATCTCACTCTGTAGTTCAGGCTGGCCATTCAGACTGGCCTTGTCTTGGTTACTCTTCTCTTGTTGCTGGGACAAATACCCGGGACACCAAAAATGGGGGGATTTTTTTCCCCCCCAGAACCAGGGATTGAATTTAGGCCCTTGCGCTTGCCAGGGAAGCACTTATTCCACTGAGCCATCTCCCCAGCCCTTCAACACCCAAAATGAAGGCAGGCAAGCTTTATTTAGCTCATAGTTACTGGAAGTTTCAGTCCATATTCTTCTGGCTCCAAGGCAGAGGGGCACATGGCAGAGAGCAGCAGTTCATGGAGGCCAAGCGGCAGTAACAAGAAAGAGCAATGGCTGCAGAAAGTCTGTCTCTCTGTCTCTTATATTACATGCGGGCTCTCTGCCCCTGACTGGGGGAAGTACTTACCCCCATAATCCCAGCCTTGGATCACACATAATCCCAGTGGATCATTAGTTAATCACAAACTCTAGAAGTCCCCACCCCATGACTGCATGAGGCTTTCGGGGGACAACTAGACACAAACCATAACAGGCCTTGAACTCATTTGGTAGCCCCTGCTGGTCTCAAATGCACAGCAATCCTCCTGCCTCTTCCTCCCGAGTGCTGAGGTTACAGACACATTCCATCATGCCCAGCATCTGTGCCCTATTTTGGAAATCAGTTCAGTTGATCCCAACAGCAGCAGCAGCTACAAGCCTGTGAACACCTATGTGTCAGGAACTTGCTATGTGCTTTACAGGCATTTTTTTTTTTTTCTTGGAACAGGGGATTGAACTCTGGTCCTTGCACTTGCCAGGCAAACACTTATTCTACTGAGCCATCTCCCCAGACCCTAAGGCACTCTCAGGACAGGTGACAAAGTTGTGGCCTATAGAGTTTGCCTGAGGCTACAGAACATTTGTGTTATCAGGCCAGGATTTATTCTAAAAGTTTCTACTTTCATCCCCACTTCTTTGGAAATACCTCACATCTCCCACACCGCCCCTGCAGACAGGTCATTATTGTGGGAGGCTGAGGCGGAAGGATCTTCCTTACTACCGGAAGAAAAGGTGAGGACTTCTTGGTGAGTCTTGTGCTGGGAAGGACTTGGACTAATTTGTACATCTTGCCCTGCAGGTTACTAGCCCAGGCCCTCCCAGTTGCAAGGTCAGTACTCAGGGGCTGGCTGGGGGTTACACACCACAGGAGGATGAAAACACAATGCTCACCCAATGGGCTGGTGGCACAGGAGGGCCAGGGCCCCTCAATGCAGGAGACTCTTACCTGTCTCCACTGCCTGCTCTAGTGTGGCAAGATGATTTCTAAGTTGGCTCACAATGTCACCCAATCCCTGTCCTCTTCCTATACAGAGTTCTGACACTTTTCCCTGGAGAGTCTGTGTCCTGGGATGCCTGATTTGAACAGGCTTGTGACTGTTGCAGAAATGGGACCTCTAGGACCCAGTCACGATGCTAAGTTGGCTTCTGGATGCTTCTCTCTGAGACACTTGCTCTTAAGCCCTGGTGACCATGCTAGGCGAGAGCCTGCCCCACTTGGAGATGGTGGCAGAGGCATCATTGCTCTGCCAAGAGCCAGGCCCCGAGGCTGAATGGGGCTTGACAGTCACCCTACCTTCGGTAGGCCACCAGAGGTGAGACCTGAGCCACGAGATAAGGGATAGTACAATGTCATTTTACACCAGGAAGCAAGGGAAGCAAAGGGATGTTTTGCTCCCCATTGTTGATGTTCATGGGTTTCCACATGTATCCTACTATAGAGTCCCCATATCCTTTTGCCCACACAGCTACTGCTGCCACCCCTCAGGGCTGGAGGTACACATGCTGCCACCTTTGAGGGGGGGCACAGGCTGGGTGAGACCTGCTTAGCATGCAAAGGGGGTGGGGTCACATGGGAAGAAGACCTGGAGTGCCATCCAGAGGGAGGTAGAACTCAGCCTTGGTTGGTCCCAGAGAGGCGTGGGGTGGCAGAGGAGGATCAGGGCCCAGGTAGGGACCTGTACCACCGTTCAGTGTGGCAGGCTGAGTACTTGATGGCCATAACCCAACCATTCTGTGCTCCTGGGCTCATCCTTTACAGGTGAGCACACTGAGGCTCATAGGAAATTGATGGCTCACCCAAGGTCATGGGGCAGTCACCTGAGCCAGCTCCTGTCCTGCCCTTGATGCCACCACTTCAAAGGCCCACAGGGCTCAATACCTAACAAAAAAAATCCCTGCAAACATAGCCAGTTATCTTTGTTATGAAACATTAAAATGTGCCAGGAAGATAGCTCAGTAGAATAAGCACTTGCCTGGCAAGTGCAAGGTCCTGAATTCAATTTCCAGTACTGCAAAAAAAATCAAAATGTAAGTAAGGCCCTGGGGGCTGTGGAGATGGCTCAGTGGAATAAGTGCTTCCCTGGCAAGCTCAGGGGCCTGAGTTCAATCCCTGGTTCTGCAAAAAAAAAAGTGTAAGGCTCTTAAGCCAGGTGGATGATGCATATCTGTAATCCCAGAAACCTGGGAGGCTGAGGCAAAGGGATCACAAGTTCAAGTGCAGTTTAGGCAGTTTAGCAACTTAGTGAAATGCTGTCTCAAAATTTAAAGAGAAAATTATTTATTTATTTATTTATGTTTTGTATTTTAGGGAAGGGTCTACAGGGTGTTCAGAGTCTCACTACTAGATCAGACACATAGTGATCCACTTGTTTACAGCCTTCAGACAGCTGGGATTACAGGCATAAACCACCATGCCCAATCTCAATTGCTATCTCAGTGAGCCCCGGGGTCAGGGCTGGCAGGACAAGCCTGGGGATCAACCCCCTACCCCCCACCCCTGCTTGCAGGCACTTTAATTTTGCTGAGCTATTTGGCCAGCCCTTAGTTAGTTAATTAGTTAGTTAGTTAGTTAGGGTCTTACTAGCATATCAGATCAGCCTTGAACTGGCAATCCTCCTGCCTCAGCCTCCCAGATGATTGTTAGGATTACAGGGGTGGGTTACCATACCCAGCAGAAAAAAAAAAACAATTGCCAGTACAACAAAATAAAACAAAAACTACCATACCCTTAGGCTAAACAGGTTTTTTTTGTTTTGTTTTGTTTTGTTTTTTCTCACAACTGGGGATTGAACACAGGCCCTTGCACTTGCCAGGGAAGCACTTATTCCACTGAGCCATCTCCCTGGCCCTTAAACAGGGGTTTTGGAGGGCTTGGCCTGGAGGCTCATGGGGGGGAGGCCAGGACTCAGGACTCCAGATGCCGCTGGCCAGGAGCGCTGCTCCTGCAGCATGTGGGTGGGGCAGGTTATCTCTTCAGCTCTGTCAGAGACCCAAATATTAGCACTGTCTCGGCACCCATGTCCACACTCATGAGCCTCTTGTCATCCCACTTGGCCTTGAAAGAGGCCTCGGCTACTTTATCTCTGCTTTGTTCTGTGTGTTCTTCCTAGCCAGTTATCAGTTGTCCCCAACCCTGTGGTATCTTGGTCTCCTCTTATCTCCCTGCTGAGCTCCAAAGGCTTCTCCCAGCCGCCAGCAGCCTGAGCTGTGTCACTCCACAGTCCTGGGGCCTTCTCTATCCTTGGCTGTCATCAGGCTGGCTGGTGTCACTTGTCACTTCTCCAGGTGCATATGATATGGGGGGCATCCTGAAGCATCCAAGATGTGGAGTTCACAGTGGAGCCACCCTTCCAAAATCAGGTAGCCCTTGTCTTAAAGTAAAAAAAAATTCAAAAGGACTGGGGAAGTAGCTCAGTGCAAAGCTCCTGGGTTCAATACCCAGGGCTGAAAACAGTAAAAAATAAAAATAAAAAGCCCAGCATGGGCTTCTCACTTGGCCTTTGCCTGTTTGTTTATTGCCAATTGGATTATGCTAGGCAACTTCTACACTTTCATTGAAACACTGGGCTGACTCCAGTGAGGGGCGAGGCTACAGTTTCTGATGAAAGTGATTAGGTTTCCCACCCTGAGCCACTCATGTGGGATCTGAGCCCATTCCCAGGCAGGTATTTGGACCCAGATGCATGAGTCAGGGCTCCCAGAACTCCACAGAACTACACACACACACACACACACACACACACACACACACACACACACACACACACACAGCTCTGCCCATTCACCTGTCCTCTCTGGCCCATCCTGCCCTATTACGCTGGTGCTGGCTTCCTGGGCTGAGAGCTTGGCAGAAAGGCCCACACGTGGCTCAGTGTTGGTCAGTGCCACCACAGATGGCTAGTACCAGCATGCATAGCGGTGGTTGTAACAGTACAGTTAGAAACAAAGGAGCTGAGTCATTCCCTTCTCTGAGTTCCACTATGTCCATCACATCATCCTAATGGTCATCTGGGAAGTTGTGTGAGCCTGTCCTTCCTCACCATTCAACCAGAAACCTACCACCACCTGAATGAGTAGCCAGTTGTAAATTTAGGAGGCTGTGCAGATTATTGACACCAGACAGAGACAGTAGAAGACCCTTGGGTCAGTGGCGACTGACCCCATAAATAGCAGAAGCTAGAGTTAGCCAGGCCTTTTTTGCCTTTCACACTTGAGTCCCTTTTCCCCCCTTTATCCTTTCAGTTTCTTTTTCCCTTTGTCGTTGTCCCTGTTTCTGCTGCCATCCCATGATTGTCAATAAATATAGCTACTTTGAGAGTACACTCTGTTTTGTTTTTTTTTTTTTTTTTTTTTAATTAGGGGAAGACAGGGTCTTGCTCTGCAGTTCGCTTTTTTTTTCTTTCTTTCTTTTTTTTTTTTTTTTTTTTTTTGCAAAACTGGGAATTGAACTCAGGCCCTTGCACTTCCCAGGGAAGCACTTATTCTACTAAGCCATCTTCCCAGCCCACAGGGCTTTTGTAAATATGGAGGGGAAGAGTGCTAAAGGCTGGAAAGGGGAGTGGAAAAAAAAGAAGATGCAAGATATATCATGCACAGGTACAAATTCCCTATGATGAACATGATCATTATGTATACCTAAAATGTACTAATAAAATAAAACTGCAAAACATGTTAAATAAGTTATAGCTACTTAGGACACACTATGAGCTATATACTTGGCAATTCTTTCCTTGTTGTACACAAGAATCTGGTCTATTTGTATCTCACTCTACCGTAACAGTAGTAGAAATAGTACTACTGAGACTGAACCCAGGACCTTCACACAGAGCTTCTCAGCCCGGGCTCCACCGTTTTGTCTTTCTGGGATAGGGTTTCCACTGTGTACTTCGGGCTCCACCTTTGTCTTTCTGGAATAGGGTTTCCACTGTGTACTTCAGGCTGGCCTTGAATTCACTTTGCAGCCAAGGCTCAAGGCAGACATGAGCCATCACTAGCCCAGCTTCTTCTACTTTTTTTTTTCCTATGGAGAATTGAACTCAGGAACTTGAGCTGTCCACTGAGCTATCTCCTCAGCCTCCTTATTAATATATATATAGACTCTCCCTAAATTGCCCAGACCCAGGCTGGATTTGAACTTGAGATCTTCCTGCCTCAGCCTCCCAGAGTGCTGAGATCACAGGCTTGCACCACTACACCCAGCCCATCTTGACATTTGAATAAGGGGACTTGCATTAGTACCAGGACACCCACATTCTGTAGCTAGGTCTGCCTCTGCCATCATTCTGATGTCACTCTCAACATAAACTGGGTCAGAGCCATCCCTGGGCTCAGACAGCCCACATCTACTCCTCTCCCAGATCCCCTGGCCACTCACCTGTGCGGTCTCCTGGCGGCCTCCCATGAGATGCTGAGCCCCTGTAGGCCCTGCCTCCACTCGGCACGTAGCAGCTTCTCAGTTAAGTCTATATCCAAATGAACAGTCCAGAGGGCAGAAAGCCTGGCCCGGTTCCACCCAGGGCTCTGGCCAGAGCTGGGCTTCAGGCCCCTTTATCTCAGTTAGGGTCAAGACACCCCTCCCCCACTCCCCTGCTCTCCTGCCCGGTGGCCAAAGGCCAAAACCAACCCAGACGAAAACCAAATATAAATTTGTTTTTCTGACCTAGGACCCAAATTATTGTATTTTGTTTTCCCTGGAGGTACTTTGCTATTTTCTAGAACAGTTCAGCTGACTAACCCAGAACCCTAACACTGAAGGAGTCCACAGGGGTCTGTGGTAGCCCACAGCCCACACACTTATGTGGGATGGAATAGGGGCAGGTGGTAATGCTGGACTTCACAGGACCACAGTAGAGAGGGTCTAGTTTGTGGCTGTTCTCCCAAATCCACATGCAGAGCTCTCAGAGCCACCCACTTTAATCATGTGTTAAGGAGAGCATGTGTGGGCAAGAAAGACAACAGGTCCCCAATCTTTATGACCCTTCTGTTCCAATCCTCTTGGCATAAAGCAGAGACTGTCAATAATATTGGCACAGGGAACACAAGCCAGTTCTGCTGGGCTGAACTCCTGCAGTGGACAGAGACTCCAAGGAGGCCAGCAGAAGCTGTCTTTAATGGTGGCCCCTCCTTGGCTCTGGGACCCAAGGCTAATCGCTTAATTCTGGGCCAGCAGTGGACCTTCGAAGGCACCAGGCAGCTGCAGGCTGGGCTCTGCATGCCACTATCCCAGCCAGGTGCAGGACCCCCCAGTCCTCTCCTTAGCTGAGTCCTAATGCAGCAGGGGCTGGGCCATGTGAGGACACCCCCACTGAGGACCAGATCACAGCCTCTGAGAAGTGTGGAGTCCACTGGGCCAGTCAGGGTGATGCCCAGTGCTGGACTCAGCACCCCCAGGGGGTGTCTTGCAGCCGGGGAAGGAAAAGGTTCCCCAGATTGTTGTGGAAGGGTCAAATGGCCAAGCTGGAGGCCGCTGAGCTTGGGTACAGATGATGCAAGCTTGACTGGCTGCAAAGGGGAGAAGTCAACCATGGGATGGGAGGATGGAGTAAAAATAGGATGTTCCTATTTTTTAACTTCAGAAAAGTAAAATACTATTTTGGGAGCCAATCCCAAGCCATGAACAAGTCATAGAGGCTGACTTTAAAACTTGGTCCCATCAATCACCGAGAATATGACTCAACTGCGGCATTCCAGTGCCTTGCCTTACTTCTGCGATTCTGCTTCTGAAAGCCGGCCAATCCTTGAAAATTAAGGGTAAAATCCAGCCAATCCCTGAACTCTAAAACGGGAAGCCAGCCAATTCCTAAATGCCAAGGTCAGCCAATCTGCAAACACTTGCATTCCGAAACTTGTCCAATTGCTGAACGCCGTGCTTTCCATACCCTTCTTAAGATCAGAGTTCAGAGGTGAGATAGAATCTTCTATTTCTTTGTAGGTGGGATTTTTCTCTTTTCCCTGCAATGAAAGGGTTTGGCTCCCTGACTGCCTGCATATATTCTGAAAGAGGATGTGTCCTTGCTACCCATGAGGGGCCATGGTCACTACTACCCCCCTCCTGGCACACACTGAGGCTGGCACAGGCTCCTTGGGCCCCCAGCGCACAGCCATTTACCTGGCCTCCTCTTTCTCCAGGGGTCCTGAGGCCGAGGAGCAGGCTAAGGGACATGGGTGGGAGGTCTTCACAGTAGCTCCATGAGGGGGTATCCATCTCAAGTGCTGGTATGGTGACAGAGGACACACTGAATAGGGTCACATCTGAGCACCCAGAGAAACAAACTCTGCAGATCCCATGTCACTTTTCCACTGCTAGGACAAAATACTTGATTTAAAGGAATGCCTGACTTGAATAAACAATTTAAAGGAAGAAAGTTTTATTTTAACTCACAGTTTCAGGGGTTCAGTCCATGGTGAGCTGGTTCTGAGGCAGAAACCTCACAATGGGGGGGGGCATTTTAAATCTAAACCCTAATTGAGGGTGTCTTCCATGGCTCCATGCCCAGGCTTTCGTGTCTGGTAGGCACTGTGATGACCTTTCTGCTTTGTGGTCACACCAGCCCTGTACTATCCTGTGGACAACTTTACTGCTCTCAGAACTCACCCATGGCTGGGCATGGTGGCACACATCCATGAAATTCCAGCACTCAGGAGGCTCAGGCAGGAGGATTGCTATGAGTCCAAGGCCAGCCAGGGCTACATAGTAAGTTCGAGGCCAGCCTATGATACATAAACTGTATCTAAAAAATAAAAAAAAGTTGTCCTGAGCCTTGGCATTCCTGGAGTGCCATCTCTAGCTGTACGTGTTCTCAGGGGAGCCCTAATGGGAAGACAAGCTGGGTTTTGGGGCTCCAGCCAAGTAGAACATAGGAGGCAATACAGTGGTCCCCAAAGAGGCCATACACAGCTTAAAGGCACCAGGGTATTCAAGAGAGAATCACAGCCTTCATTGTGTCCCCATAAGGAGCTTTGATTGGCAGGTTTGCAGCAGCAGTAGTCCTAACTTTTGGGGTGCCAGGTGAGTCTGAGCATGGTCCTTGTAGACTATCTTGTGCCATGTGGCTGTGGGCACAATGGCATGAGTCACAGAGGTCCTATCTGGCTGTCCCACAGGAAGGTGGCCACTAGGAGGCAGTTACAGAAGATTCATATCTGTATCAGCCAGGCTGGGGGACACCTGGGAGGAGACCAAGCGCTACTCTGGGGTGGGGCCAGATGGGGAGACAACCAGGAGATTTGATTCTGAGCCAGGTATGGAGAGGCCACTCCATGCACCCCCACAGTTTGGACAGTGTCACGTCCGTGCCAGCTAATGGGGTGATGTCCAGGGGGCTGGGTTGAACTCAACAGAAGGACTTCCTGCCAAGATCCAGGAGCCAATGGCCAAGCTTGGGAGAAGGCTAATTAGCTCCCTGTCCTGGGGGACTATAAGCACAGCAGATTGTTGCCAGGGGTGCAGGGGTTTCCAGAAGGCCACAGCTGCAGGGAGAGACAGTCAGGATGTCTTCTCCAGTTCCCACAGCTGAGTGGAGAGGGGCCAGGCTCTGGTGGACTGAGGAAGGGAGGAAGAGTGTTTTCCACCCTCCCCACCCTCAGGAAACTGATTTCTCAGAGCATCAGTCTGCCCTCTGTTCTGTCTCTCTCTCTCTCCCTCCCTCCCTCTCTCCCTGTTTCCCTCCCTCCCTACTTCTCTCTATCCCTCCTTCCCTTCCTCCCTTACCCCCCTCTTTTATTTTTTAACATAGGGTCATGCTTTGTAGTACAGCCTGGCCTTGAACTCACTATGTAGCCCAGGCTGGCCTTTATCTCCTGGCAAACCTCCTGCTTTAGCTTCCTGAATGCTGAGATTACAGGCATGTGCCACCATCCCCAGCTAGTTATCCTCCTTCTGTTGCAGAATTCCAGAGTCCAGAGGGACTGAAGGAGAGGCAGGAGGATTTATTTGGTTTTAGGTGAAGATTGACTCAGTGGTCTTGTATTCAGAAGTGTTGAGCCCTGAACAAAGGAAGGACTCCCATTTTATGCATGTTGCTGAGGGGGTTGCTCCCTTGAATGGATACAAATTTATGGGTGGACAAATTTATAGAAGTAAAACAAAGGCAGTTTTTTAACCTGTGACAATTTTGCAATTGAACATATCTTGGTGACCTTGCTTAGTCAAAACAGGATGTTATGGGAACGAGAGGTCATAAAACATTAGTTATAGGGACAAAATTTACTATTTTATCTGTATTAGAAAAAAGAACAACAGCTATAGGAATGGATGGGAAAGGTTAAGGAATGGATGGGGAACGTTAGGGAAACTCAACTTTTTCTTTTTAAGCTTGCTTCATTTTTGCATGGAATGCCATCTGAAGGACCTGAGATCTGGTTGCCTCTCTTTATAGGTCCCAAGATGAGACATAGGAAACCTCATAAACCACACCCTATAGATTTTCCAACTTCACTGGAAGGCTGTACCTTTTTTTTTTTGGTGGAATTGGAGATTGAACGAAGGCTCCTCACCTTGCAAATTTGATTTTTTTAAATATATATATTTAGGGAAGGGCCTACAGGGTGTTCAGGTCTCACTACTAGATTGGACTTGTAGTGATCCAACTGTTTACAGCCTCCCAAGAGCTGGGATTACAGGCATGCACCACCATGCCCAGTCTCAATTGTCTCTCATTGTGCCCTGGGGGGAGGCCGGCATGGCAGGCCCAGGGATTGAACCTGTGGCCCCTGCGCCTGTTTACAGGTGCTTTAATCCACTGAGCTATTTGGCTGGCCCTGCAAATTTGAAAAAGCAACAACTTATCTATCATTACAATACAGTTTGGGCTCAGTCAGAACTATGAAATGGCAAGAGATGGGTATGAAATGGCAGTGTGAATTATGACACTATTTTCCAGTTAAATTGTTTTTTCTTAAAACATAGAAGGTGGAGTAAAATCTCTTATGTTCATGCGTTTGTGGCCCTTTACCCCAGGAAAAGTCAAGAAAGCATAGTCTTTAGAGTGGGCCCTGAGCAAAGAAGAGATGTCTAGTGACCCTGTCCTTGAATGGAACTTCAGATGGGACCCCAGACATCTACGACCCAGTGGCTGGACATGGTCTTTTCCATGTTCAACAGTCAGGATCTGGAGAAGAGTTGAAAGAGAAAAGCTAGGATTACTTACTTCTCTGATAAAACCTCCTCTAGGTCTATAGTCATGGCTGGAGTCAAGGGGACTTAGAGTCAGAGAATCTTTACTCCTGTTCTGACTTTAAGGCCAAATGTTTAAGAGGTTTTTTTTGTTTATTTTTTATTTATTTATTTATTTTTTTTTTTGTGGCCAGCTTAGACCACCCTGGGGGCAGAGCTGGCAAGGCATGTGGTGTCCGAGACAGAAGCAGTCTCTGTGGCATGCTTGCCTAAGCTTGCCTAAACAGGCGCTTTAGGCCGCTTAGCTATCTTGCTGGTCCAACCATGAGTTTCTGATTATCTTACAGTGCTGTACTCAGTCTTGCAAGGGAAAGCATTTAATACAGGACATGAAATGTATAGGAACATTTATGATATTCACCCAAAGAGTCAAATACAAGAATGTGGGAGAGTTGTCTACACACACAATCACAAAACCAGTTGGTGGGGACAAGAATGGAGGTACCTGGGTAGTTAAGCTTTGAAAAATGTCTAGACACTACCCTACTGCAGATGTGCCCCAAAAGCTCTTGAGCCATGGCAAGAAACCCTTCAGTCAGCACGTGAGGAGACTTCGAGCTAGCATCACACCCAGCACCATCTTGATCATCCTCACCGGGCATGACAAAGGCAAGAGAGTGGTCTTCCTGAAGCAGTTGGTCAGTGGCCTGCTACTTGTGACTGGGCCCCTTAGCCTTAATTGTGTTCCTCTACAAAGAAGACACCAGAAATTTGTTGTTGTCACCTCTACAAAAATTGATATCAGTAAAGTGAAAATCCCCAAACATCTTACTGATGCTTACTTCAAGAAGAAGCTGTGGAAACCCAGACACCAGGAGGCGAGATCTTCAACACCAAGAGAGATACCAGATTTCAGAGCAGCGCAAGGTGGATCAGAAAACGATGGACTCACAGATTTCAGCAAAACTCAAAGCTGTTCCTCAGCTCTGGGGCTACCTGCAATCCATTGTTGCTCTGACAAATGGAATTTATCCACATAATTTAGTGTTCTAAATTTCTTACTAAGAATCTAATTAAATAACTGGTACATTAAAAAACAAAAAAAAAGAACCACAGCCATCCTCAGCAACAATGAGGTCCTGAGCTTCTCCAATGATAATAGCTGAGTTCATACGAAGAAAGCCAGCACAACAAGCTTCTCCAGGAGAATCAACAGCACACCTTCTTCCCCTCCAGTTTTCTTTTTTATGCTGTTGGCAATGACCCTCAAGTGGGACATCCACACTCAGCCCCACACTGATCCAGCGGGGTGTTATAAATTGACCATGAGACAAACCATGCTACACAGTGTCTGATTCCCTAGATACAAAGAAATTTACTGTAAAAAATGGGGGCAATGGCTCAGTGGAATAAGTACTTCCCTAGCCAGTGCAAGGGCCTGAGTTCAATCTCTGGTTTAAAAAAAAAAAGGTGGGGGGCAATTCTCAAATTCTGGTAAAAGCCAAAATGGATTTAACCTGTTGGGACTATGCCACGGCTCCCTGACCAAATTAGCCAGTAAGTGGATCCTGCTGCATAGCCTAATGGAATACCTGATTTAGAAAAACCTCTGTTCCTCTCCATATCAGAAAAGAAAAGAGCTGGCCAGACAGCTCAGCAGATTAAAGCGCCTTCTTAGGCAGATGCAGGGACCAGGTTCAATCTCCACTGTGCTGTGCCAGCCAGTGTGTCATGCCAGCCCCACCCTCAGGGCACGCTGAGACTGAGATTGAGACAGGGCATGGTGGCATGTGCCTGTAATCCCAGTGCCTGGGAGGCTTAAAATAGGAGAATCACTATGAGTCTGATCTGTGTAGTGAGACCCTGCACATCCTGTACTAAATACAAAAAAAGGAAAAGAAAAAAATTCTGGGTGTTGTGGTGGTATATGCCTGCAATCCCAGAATTGGGAGGCTGAGGCAGGCACACCACTGTGAGTTTGAAGCCAGCCTAGGCTACATAATGCATGTAAAACCAGCAGAATTCTGGCTAAAAAGAAAAAAGAGCTGGGGAGATAGCTCAGTAGAACAAGCACTTGCCTGGCAAGAGAAAGACCCTGAGTTCAATCCCCAATTCCGACACAAAAAGTACTTTAAAGAGGAAATATGCATGCCTGTAATTCCACCATTTAGGAGCCTGAGGCAGCAGGATGGGAAGTCTGAACTCAGTGTGGGATCTTGGTAAACTTGCAGTGATACTCCTGCCTCCTCCTCCAGAGGGCTGGGATTACAGGCATGGGCCACCATGCCAGCCCCTATAATGCACTCTCTAACTATAAGTATTTCCCATGTCACAAAATCTTTTTCCTTATCATTGCTTTCTTTTCTTTTCTTTTTGTATTTAGTACAGGGTCTACAGGGCTTCACTACGTAGATCAGACTCCTAGTGATCCTCCTGTTTTCAGTCTCCCAAGTACTGGGATTCCAGGGGCACGCCACCACACCCAGTCTCAGTTGCCATCTCAGCATGCTGGGGGCATGGGGCTGGCGTGGCAGACTGGGAGCTGATTTCTGACCCCTGCGTCTGCCTAAGCAGGGGCTTTAATCTGCTGAGCTATTTGACTGGCCCTTCTTCAACATTGTTTTCATTGGCTACAAATAAAATAATGTATTTAACAAAAACAAACAAAAAATTTTTTTTTTAAAAAGTGAAGTATTGCTTTGTATATCTTGAACCAAAGGTTAGGACAAGAACTCCACCCACTGGCATACTTCAAAAACGTTAGATGGAGCGGGTGCTGGATGGCCATCTTGCCTGAGAGCTGTAGCGGCTACTTCTATACTAATGGAAGAAACTATAAAACTAACTTTAGGACAGAAACTACAAGTTTCTCATCAGGTCAGAGCAATTCTTGAGACAAAAGGTTACTTGGGATTAGCAAGGCAGTGGCTTGCCAAGTATTAGGTCATGCTCCTAAACATCCCTGAGGATGTTTACCACAAAAACTTGCGCCACTCTAACTCCTGCCTTTCTGATCCCTACAGGCCCAGAAGTTAGCCATTCTCGTTAACTAATGGTCTCCCATGCCCATGCAAGCAGGCAGGACATGGGTGACTTGTCCCTCCAAGGCCCAGAGGAGGTGTGCACTGATGGAAGTAGCTTTGTCCAAGAAGGCTATCGAAAGGCACGTTAGACAGCTGTCAGTTCACTGCAGGTCACTGAAATGAAATCTCTTCCCCCAGGGAATTCTGCTGGCAAGGCAGAGCTAACAGCTCTTACTCGAGCATTGATATAAGGAAAAGACAACAAGCTAAATGCCTATATAGACACCAAATATGCTTTTCTGACCCATGTAGCAATCTGGAAAGAAAGAACTTGCTGACTAATTAGTAATTATCTGGAAAGCACTGCAGGGAATTCTACAATTCTTAAGGTGGTCTGTCTTCCTGAGCATATCATTGCAAGGAATTCCAGAGAGGTATGTGTAAATATTCATTGGGGTGGGCTGGGGAGATAGCCTAGTGATTTAAGCACCCTACCCCCAGCAAGTGCAAGGTCTCGAGTTCAGTCCCCAGTATGGCATGACTTGCCAGCCCAGGAACTGCACAGCAAGACTCTGTATCAAAAATAAAATAAAGGGGCTGGCAAGATAGTTCAGCGGTCTAAAGCACCTGCTTTGGCAAGCTTAGGCAAGCTCTCAGGGACCACAGTTCAATCCTCAGCACCACATGCCGCACCAGCCCCTCCCCTAGGGCGGGTTGAGCTGATCCCCACCCCGCAAAAAGAGTCCGTGATGTGTAGTGAGACACTGTAATAAATAAATTAATTTTTAAAAATAAAATAAAAGCAAGATTCTTTTAAAAAATAAAGTATAAAGAGTGATGAAAATAAAGAAATTCTCTTTGAAAAAAAAAATAAATAAAAACTAAAAAAGACTCATTGGGGCCTGACATGGTGGTACACACTTGTAATCTCAGCCCTCAGGAGGCTGAGGCAGAAGGACCACCGAAAATTTGAGGCCAGCCTCAGCTTCAAAGTGAGTTCAAGCCGGGTGTGGTGGCGCATGCCTGTAATCCTAGCACTCAGGAGGCTGAGGAAGGAGGATTGCTGTGAGTTCGAGACCAGCCTGAGCTACAAAGTGAGCTTGAGGCCAGCCTGAACTGCATAGTGAGACCCTGTCTCAAAAAGACAAAAAAAAAAAAAAAAAAAAAAAAAAAAAAAAAAAACAAAGTGAGTTCAAGGCCAATCTAAACTGCAAAGTGGGGGCTGGGGAGATAGCTCAGTAGAATAAGCGCTTGCCTGGCAAGCATAGGGTCCTGAGTTCAATTCCTGGTACCGCAAAAAACCAAAAACAAATAAACTGCATAATGAAACCCCGTCTCAAAAAGAAACGAAAGTCTCACTGGAAAATCACAAGGCTGTGCTGGCCATATATCTCAGCAGATTAAAGCACTTGCTTAGGCAGACACAGGGACCAGGGTCGATCCCTAGCATGATGTCCCAGCCCCACACCCCAGGGCACATTGAGACAGAGACTGGGCATGGTGGTGTGCCTGTAGTACTAGTGCTTCGGAGGCTGAAAACAGGAGGATCACTATGAGTCTGATCTGTGTAGTGATATCTTGTAGACCCTGTATGTACTAAATACAGGAAGAAAAAAAAAAAAATCAAAAAGCTGATAGGGAGGCAAGAAAGGCAGCCCTACAGACCCTCAAGACCTAGCCTTGAGGCTGGGGAGATAGTTCAGTGGAATAAGTGCTTCCCTGGCAAGCTCAGGGGCCTGAGTTCAATCCCTGGTTCCACCAAAAAAAAAAGACCTAGCCCAGGCTAGTTGAGAACTCTCAATGATCTTCCTGCCTCAGCCTCCCAAGGGCTGGAAGTATAAGCATGAACCACTATACCCAACCTCCAACCTCTTCATACGTTTTTGACAGAGAAAACCTGTGGTCTTTGTTGGGTGGGTGGTGGGGATGGCCCCCACAGTAAAATAATGAGGGTTCCAAGGGAACCCTCATATGTGGGATGGTGTATGCATAGGTGAAAGAGGTCCAGTGCAGACAGCAGCGGAGTGGCCCGGACCCCTGCCAGGTGAAAGGGAATTGCCAGGGTCTACTGCATTCTGTGAGAAGACAAAGAATTCGGAAAACTGCCTTGAAGCTGCAGCTTTCCTTTTTGAAATTATTATTTTCCTTGTGTTCTTTCTGCCTAGTTTTTATTTCTTCTGTTCTATCTTGTACTCACTGCCCATAGCATACTCAGAAAGGCTCTGTCTCAAATGAAAAAAAGTGGGGGGCAGGATTATAGTTCAATACAAAGGCCCTGGCTTCAACCTCCAGTACCGTAAGATACAAAAACTCTTGGGCCAGGCATGGTGGTGCATGCCTGTAATCCCAGCACTCGGGAGGCTGAGGCAGGAGGATTGTTGTGAGTTCAAGACCAGCCTGAGCTACAAAGTGCGCTTAAGGCCAGCCTGAACTGCATAGTGAGACCCTGTCTCAAAAAGACAAAAAAAAAAAAAAAAAAAGAAAACAAACCAAAAAAAAAAACTCTTGCATATCATACAAAACAGACTTTATATGCGTACCATATACATCTTTGTTCAGGATTCAGGGCACAAAGCTCTGGGAACCCTTGAGATTTCCCAAGCAATCCAAACAACTTCTGTCATTTAGGAGCCTTTTGACATAGTGAGTTCAAGATCAGCCTGCACTACATGGCAAGGCTCTGTCTCAACAAAGAAACAAGCAGATCATTTTTCCCTACAGGTATCTGAGGGTCTGATCAGCCTTCTACCCATGAAAGCAGAGAAGAAACCCTTCTGATGGCAAAGGGATATAAACAGTCACCAAACCATTCAACAAATTGCCTGAGAATTGAGAGCAAAAAATCCTAACTCCAAAAATAATCAATCAATAGAAGGAGCCCTTTGCTTCACAATTGAGATTATGCTAATGAGGTGACCATGGGCGTGGCCTTGAATAGCTCCAGGTTGGAGACTGGTTACCAAAACAAACAAAACATGTGATTAGAGGATGAAAACAGGGACAGGCCTGGAAACTAGGTTATAAAAACTCTTAGCAAGGCTGGATGTAGAGAAGAGAACTTCAACTGCTCCCAGCACTCAGGAAGTTGAGGTAGGAGGATCATTGTTGAGTTCAAGGCCAACCTGAACTACACAGTGAGATTCTATTTCCAAAACTAATAAAGGTTGGCACATTCCTGTAATCACAGGGCTGGGGAAATAGCTCAATAGAATAAATGCTTGCCTGGCAAGCACAAGGTCCTGAGTTCAATCTTCAGTGGTGGACAAAAAATAAATTCTTGCCTGTCATCCCAGCACTCAAGAGCCTGAGGCAAGAGGATTGTTGTGAGTTCAAGACCAGCCTGGGCAATAAAGTGAGCTCAAGAACAGCCTGCACTACACAGTAAGATATTGTCTCAAAAAGACAAAAAAAAATTTAGGGGGCCAGGGAGATAGCTCATCGGAATAAGTGCTTGCCTGGCAAGTGCAAGGTCTTGAGTTCAATTTCTGATACCACTGGGGAAAGAAAGATTAAAGGAGTGATTTTAATTAATTTATTTATTGCCTTTTTGAGACAGTGTCTTGATCTTCCAACAAATAGAGCATGGACAAGGGTTGAGGTTCTAGTGCTTTGAGAGGGGAAAATTCAGGACATGTGTCTGAGTGTGTGGAAAGGGGACACAGCAGACCCATCCCTTTCCACAGTACCACCATCACCAAAAATAGCTTGACAATTGCTCTGGGGCAGGAAAATTGCCAGGAAAAACCAGTCTGGACTATGCAGTGAGTTTAAGGGTAGCCTGCATTGCTTTGGAAGTCAAGATCACACCAGAGGGATGATACAGTGCTGAGGAACTTTGGAGGCATACAGCTTTATTATGCTAGTGGGCTGGGGGACACCGAGATCTAAATCACCACTCCTGTGTTGGAGTAAAACACTTACTTGCATCGGTTTTTAGGCAGAAGTACAAAAGGCAGATAACAAGATATTCTACTCTTGGTTACATTGCTAAGCAAAATTTACCTGATGTAAAAATAAATAAATCAGGGCAAGGGAAATAGCTTGGCACCTGCCTGGCAAGCACAAGGACCTCGGTTTGATCCGCAGTACGACATTCGGCCAGCTCTGGAACCCTGGGCATGCCGTGCTGGCCACCAAAACTGGGCGTGGTGGCACATGCCTGTAATCCCGGTGCTGGGGAGGCTGAAATAGGAGGATCACTGTGAGTCTGAGCTGTGTAGTGAGACCCTGTATCAAATAAATAAATAAATAAATAAATAAAATGTTCTATGTAAGCTATGTGGGGATACTATCATGTAACAAGGAAGCCAGATTATGGTGAGCAGGAAGAATAAATCACCAAAACTGTGCTGAGCTGTCCTGGAGTCTTGGAAAAACTTGAAAGCAAGCAAAATATAACAAGATGCACAGCCTGGTTGAGCTACACTTATCTTGCAGGCAGCATTGGAATGTTAAGGTTCATTAAGTTTTGTAATTATTTAACTGTGGGAACAGGCTGCACTTCCCAGCCCCATCCTCATACAGGGTTAGAAGTACAAGTTTCAAGATTTCCTCTACCTTTTAAAATTGTCTCTGTGGGTCTACATAGCAAGACCTGGTCTCAGAAAATAAAAAATAAAATAAAAAGAGAAAATCCAGACAGAAGGCAGATCCCTGAGCGAAGCCAAGTGGGCACCCAAAGTTTGTGTGCCCATTTATTTGGGCTCCAACATTTTCAGTTCTAAGAATTCATGTAAAGCCAGTAGTTAGTGGAATGAGGTCAGTGCAGGAGACACAGGTTTTCTGCGTGGGATACAGGGCGATGGCTGAGGATGGTGCTCCCTATGTGGGCCTCAACCACAGCACAAGGTCAGCAGGGTCCAGCAACCCCCACTGCATAGGACCCCACAGCCCTCTGTCCACACTGCCCAGCCAAGGGCAAGAGTTTTGTCCACAGCCCCGGTACTAGGCACGAGCACATCCAGGCTCATATTCACCCTAAAACATATGTATCATGAGGGCCGGCGGTATAGCTCAGCGGACTAAGCGCTTGCTTAGGTAAGCGCAGGGACCAGTGTTCGATCCTTGGTTCCCCCAGCTGCGCCGGCCCCGCCTTCGGGTGCGCTGAGCCGGCAATGCAATCCGGGCGCGGTGGCGCGCGCCTGTAATCCCAGCACATGGGAGGCAAAAAGCAGGAAGATCGCTATGAATGTGGGCTGCATGCATAGTGAGACCCTGCACCAAAAAAACAGAAAAAGACATATGTATCATGAGCTGAGCATGGTGGTAATCCTAGCATTCTGAGCAAGTGAGGCATGATAATCACAAGTTAAAGTCCTCCTCAGGGAACTTAGTGAGGCCTCTTTCAAAATATACAACAGGTGCAGTAACAGATGTTTGATTTCAGGCATGCTGTGCCAGCTCAGCCTCTGGGGCTTGATGCAGTGGTGCAGTGGTGACTGAGACTGGGCGTGGCAGTGTGTGCCTGCAGTCCCAGCACTTGGGAGGCTGAAAACAGGAGGATCACTACAAGTCCGATCTGTGTAGTGAGACTCTGTAGACCCCATATATATACGGGCTATGGGAGTAACTCTGAAAAGATGCCAAATTCAATCCCTAGTACTAAACTAGAAAAAAAGGAAAAAGATATGCACCACTGTCCCATTTTACAGCTTGAAAGACTGCAATAATGCATCATCTATTGAGGCTGGTATCCAATACACTGGGCCACATTTTGGCCCAGGTTTCTGGACCAATTACTGTCCACATGTGTGCATATGTACATGCATTTGTGTGTGTGTGTGTGTGTGTGTGTGTGTGTGTTTGTGCATGCACATTGTGTGCATGCAATGTGCTCATAAATTCATATGGACAGGGAGCACCTCTTCCCTCCACCGTGGGGCACAGTCCTGTCAGCTTCAGGCTGTGCCTGCTCCTAGCAGCGGGTTATCACCTGGACAGAACTGTAGGTTGGCCTACAGTGTGGGGCCTGACTTGTGTCAACAGCCTGTGAAGTCCTCATGTCCTCTGCCCACATCACAGCTGGCCCAGTGCATCTGGCCACCCCTGAGACATGGAGCCAGTCCCACTCTGGTCCAGGCCAGCCTGATGTGAGAAGAACCCCTTCCAAACTCTTTATCAGGAAGTCACTGCTGGGACATTGTGGTCATTCCCCTCCAGAGCACAAACAATCACTCTTGCTAAGTGGAAATGTTCTTCAGCCAAAATACTGCCGCTCTGCATTTGCTAAAATAGGATCAATATTTGGTTTCTCTGCCCAGGACAAATATTAGTGAGGAGAAAACTTTTTTTTTTTTGGCAGAACCAGGGTTTGAACTCAGGCCCTTGCACCTGCCAGGGAAGCACTTATTCCACTGAGACATTTCCCCAGCCTTCAAGGAGAAAGCTTTGACAGTGTGGGTACTCTGTGGACCGTGCACAGGCCTATTCTGGGCTGTCGAAGGGGAAGAGCTAGCTGTGTGCAAATGCTGTCTCTCACTTGTTCAGAAACTAGGGCTACAGGTGTGGAAGGCATTTCTCAGGAGGGAAGCAGTGAACAGAAGAGATGTTGCCCGCAGTAGGTGATAAGCATCCCATAACAAAGCTGTGGTTTTGCATCTGACGAGTTTCTGCCAAATGCACAAGTCACAGTGCCCCATAAACACTTCCAAGGACTGTGGAGATAGCTCTCAGGAGCACAGCTTGTGGGCCTATTTGGAGTTTACTTTCTCCAGATCTCAGGCATCTCTGTGGTGGGAACTGAAGTCCCTAAGAAAGGGTCCTGGGCATCCATTCCACTCCTGCTTGGTGACATGGATGGGCCAGTTTGTGGGGGTGGGTCACAGACAGGTCCTGCACTCAAAGGCCCCACTGGATTTCATCCCTGGGAAGGAAAGGTGCTCTGACATTCTTCTGATTTCTTTCTTTGAATTGTTCTCTGGGGGCCGGGGAGATGGCTCAGTGGAATAAGCACTTCCCTGGCAAGCATAAGGGCCTGTGTTCAATCCCTGGTTCTGAAAAAAAAAAGGAATGAATTGTTCTCTGTGAGGTCCCAGGGGTGCAGGGGTGGGCTACACTCTTGACAACCCCCTCCCTTGCTATCTGCTGCCCTGGCCACTCCTGGCCTCCTGCTCCCAACCCTGCCCTACAACAGTGGTACCTTCTGCTTGAAGGCTCAAAGGCACAGGTACTGCCATGTCAGATTAGGACAGGTGGTGACTGCTGTACCTTGGGCTGGCAGTAATATGAGGTGTTATTTGTGTGTCTTTTCACAGAGGCTCACTATGCAGTTATGGCTGGCCTTGAGCTCACTTTGTAGCCCAGGCTGGTCTTGAACACACAAGGATCCTCCAACCTCAGCCTTGTGATTACAGATGTATGCCACCATGCCTGACTACTACTGGGTGTCTTGTGAGGTGAGTCTGTCACTCCCATCTGGGTACCTAGCACATCCTGGCTGGGACCTTGGGACATGCAATAAGAATTCAGGCCTTTGGGAAGAGAAGAGGCCTCACTACTTTCTCGGGCTTCTGCAAGGTGGTTGGCAGGAGGGGGAGCATGGTAGTCTAGATTCCCTTCTATCTGCAAGGGTCCACCCTTGCTCTGTGAGCATTCCTATGCTGGAAAAAGTGAAACATTAAATAGTAAATTAAAAAAGAAAAGAAAGAAAGAAAGAAAGAAAGAAAGAAAGAAAGAAAGAAAGAAAGAAAGAAAGAAAGAAAGAAAGAAAGAAAGAAAGGGCATGGTGGCGCAGGCCTGTAATCCCAGCACTTGGGAGGCTGAGGCAGGAGGATTGTTGTGAGTTCGAGACCAGCTGAGCTACAAAGTGAACTTAAGGCCAGCCTGAACTGCATAGTGAGACCCTGTCTCAAAAAAAAAAAAAAAAAAAAAAAAAAAAAAAGAAAAGAAAGAAAAGAAAAGCTGAGTGTGGTAAGCAAGCCTATATAATCCAAGCACTGGGAAAGCTGACGCAGGAGGATCACCATTGAGTTCAAGGCTGGCCTGGACTATATGATTTCAAGAACTGGACTACATAGAGACCTTGTCTCAAAATAACAAAACAAAACAATGAAACAAAAAACCTAAGGGCCAGGGAGATGGCTCAGTAGAATAAGTGCTTCCCTGGTAAGAGCAAGGGCCTGAGTTTAATCTCCGGTTCTGCCAAAAAAAAAAAAAAAAAAAGAAGAAGAAGCAGCAGCTAAAAATCCTAAAACCTTGTTTCCTGCAGCTCAAATTCTGTGTTTATTGCTGTGCAGAGGAACAGGGGATACATGGCTCCAAAGAACCCTTTCAAAGCAGGGGTGGGGGCTGAGGCAGGAGGATCACCATGAGTTTGAGACCTGCTTGCACTCCATAGAGAGACCTGTCTCCAAACAAACAAATAAATAAAGGGCCCCTTCTCTGGCTGTGACAGAGCTGGCACTCTGGAGCTCCACATGTCAGCTGGGCAGGCAGGGTGCGCGAGCTCGGTGAGTCCCTGCTTGCTTCCTCATCCAGGGACTGTGGCAGAATGGTACCTGGTGGTGCGTGCCTATAACCCCAGAATTCAGGAAGGCTGAGGCCAGCTGGGGCTACAGAGTGAGTTCCAGGCCAACCTAAAGTGTGCATCGTGAGTCCCTGTCTCAAAAAACCAAGCAGACAGAAAACAAACGCCAAGCATAAAGGAAAACACCTACCCCTGTGCTTTGAGCAAGGGGCCTTGCCGTTGTGGCTTCTTTCTGTCCTGAGCCCTGCACATCACGCAGCCATCCCGCTCACTTGCAGAGCAGTCTGAGGCCAGCCAGCTCTTGCTGGCTCCCAACTCCACACCAGTGACATCATCTTGGAGTATTAACGGCCCAGAAACTGGGCAACTGCTGCAAAACAGAGCTCTTCTTTTTTAGGTCTGGTTGTTAAATATTTACCAGCACGGTGTGCACAGAGCACTCAACGCAAACTGGATCACGTCATGGCCTTGTTTTTAGTGGTGACACTGGGAAGGCACAAGTGTCTAGAAGGACAGCACAGAGCCATGGAGTGAAGGGCAGGGCAGAACTCAGCTTCCCAAAGGCCGGTACTGAACCAAAGCATTCTGCCACTGTCCCTGGATGAGGAAGCAAGCAGGGACTCACCGAGATCACACACCCTGCCTGCCCAGCTGACATGTGGAGCTCCAGAGTGCCAGCTCTGCCACAGCCAGAAAAGGGGCCCTTTATTTATTTGTTTGTTTGGAGACAGGTCTCTCTATGGAGTGCAAGCAGGCCTCAAACTCATGGTGATCCTCCTGCCTCAGCCTCATAGGGTATGCCCCCAACCCCTGCTTTGAAAGGGTCCTTTGAAGCCATGTAATCCCTGTTCCTCTGCACAGCAATCAGCAGAGTTTGAGCTTCAAGAAACAAACTGGGGTGATGGAACAAAGGAGGAGCAGGCAGGAAAGGAGTGGAGAACACCCAGTCCTGACCTGCATGTCTCCTCCGGAATTGCCATGGCCTAAGGCAGAAGCCAGGCTGAACGGCATAGAGCATTCCAGCAGGCAGCCAGCAGATCAGAAGCACAAATATTTACCAAGTACAGGTCCTCCCAGACATACTGGCAGGGTAGGAGAGCAAGAGCAAGAGACTGCTGCTGGGGGATTCCAGGAGGGGCAAAGTACCTTCAAGGGTCCCCTTGGCCCAGCCTCTCAGTCACAAGACACCTTCTGTGCCACAGCAGAACAGAGAACAGATCACCATGTTGGAGCAGGAAACTGAGGCTCACGGACTGTACATCCTCTGAAGTCAAAGGGTTGGGAGGGTTGGGGAGATAGCTCTAGTCCAAGTGCCTGCCTGGCAAACTGGGTTCTGTGGGCCCCTGAAACCAGTCACGGTGGCACATCCCAGCACTGGGGAGGTGAGATAGGAAGACCACACTACAAGTCGAGCTCTGTAGTGAGACCTGTGCACACCATACTGGTAAATATTTAACAAATATATATATATATATATATATATATATATATATATATATATATATATATATATATGGCTGTATGGTTGGGAGTGAAAGGACCTGAAGCCCACACCTGAGATCTCCTGGGCTTCATGGGGTTTGTGCTGCCCCAACTAATCATTTACCCTAGACCCAGTGGATGCTGATGGACCCGGAAACCCACATAGCTGACAGATGCCCCAAACCCTTGCTTCCTCCAGCGCCTTTTGTCCAGGGGCGCCTCTCCCCTTACAGCCTGCTCAGGCCTAACCTTGGCCCCCAGTACTCTCCTGCCCTCTCCAGACACAGGGGGCCTGGGCAGCAGCATCTGGGTCCCGGTTGCATCTGTCACCAACTCACTAGGTGGCCTGGGCTTCCTCTCTGAGCCCAGCTTTCCAGTCTATACTCAGCTTGCCTGGATGAAGTCCACAGGATGGTCACAGCCCCCCGGCCACACAGGGGTTGGATCCCTGAGATGAGAGACCTGAGTCTGGCCCAGGGGTAGGGCTTGGGAGTGCTATGAGCACCCACACTTTACTACCCCTCACTTGCCTAAGAGGGACTGGGCAGGGGGCTTCCTAGAGGGTGGTAATGGAGACAGGAAGGCAAATCCTAGCAGTCTGCTCTCTATCTCTGGTGTGTCTGATGACAAATGCTCCATGCACCCCAAGTTTACAAAGCTCCCCGAAAACTATTGCTTTCCCATAGGCAGATTTCTAGGGATCCAAAGAATGGCTTCCCCAGATACTTAGACTCTCAGACAGTCATCACAGGGCTTTCCACAGAAATCTCAACCTATTTCACCTTCTGTATGCTCAAGGGACACGTGGGATGCAGCCAGAGGCCAGCAGATATCACGCCAGGGATAGCAAGGGAGCCCCGGTTTGCTGTTCGCACGTCACTGTGGGCCACTCTGGGGGGGTCTGACGAACAAGAGGTTCAAACCCTTCAGCACCGCCACAGCGCAGACCTTCCCACGACTGTGTAGAAAACAGGACACGTGCACGTGGGTGTTTAGCGACCTCCGGGGGTCTGGACCCCAAGGAAGCGCAGGAGGGGTGGCAATGCCGGGTGGGGCCGAGCGGGCGGGTGGGCTTGGCGGCGCCGGGGCGGGCGGGGCGCCGGGGCGGGCGGGGCGCCGGGGCGGGCGGGGCGCCGGGGCGGGCGGGGCGCCGGGGCGGGCGGGGCGCCGGGGCGGGCGGGGCGCCGGGGAGGGCGGGGCGCCGGGGAGGGCGGGGCGCCGGGGAGGGCGGGGCAGGCACTCTCCCGCGCGGCGAGGGCGCGGCCGGCCCCCAGCCGCAAGCCAGCGGCGGGGTTGCATCACGGCCCCCGCGGTTGCTGCCCGCCCCCGGGTCGGAGGAGCGGCGCCGGCGAAGTGCCAGGCAGCACCGTGCGAGTTTTCTCCCGGATCCCGGGAGCTTTGTGTTCAGCCGGAGGGTGAGTGCTCCGCGGCGGACGCGTGGGAGGCGCTGTCCCCGGACCCGCGCCTCGCAGCCGGCGGAGGAGATCAGCCGGGCCGGGCAGGCCTCGATCCCGACGTACACGCCCGGGCGGTGACACGACGTCCCGCGGGGATGGACACAGCCCCTCCCGCCACTCTATAGCGCCCGTCGAGCTGGCGAGGACAGGGATGTCGGGTAGCCAGTGCGGAGGGCTCATGCCGACCGCACGGCGACTCCCGGGACCAAGGGCTGCTTGCAAACTGGCCTTCGCAGCTGGTAGCCCGGCGCAGTGGTACGGCGGGCCTGTGATCCCAGCATTCGGGAAGCAGAGGCAGGAGGATCACGAGGCCAGCTTGGGCTACACAGTAAGTTCAAGGCAACCCGAGCTACATAATGAGACCATGTCCCAAAAAATAAAATAAAGTAAATAAAGTAAATTCCTCCGCGTTTGCTTTATCTGACTAAAAGCAACTCAGGGAAATGATATTATTATTTTCGGCCTGGGAAGTTTTGTGGCGCTGAAGAAGCTGGAAAGAGCCCCTTGTGCTGTGGAGACAAATATTTTCACAAGCTTTTTATTTTTCTTTGTGGTGCTGGGGATCGAACCCAGGGTCTCCTGTGTCCTGGGCAAGCTGCCCGGCTGCTTCCCAGCTGGCCTGCATTCACGCATTTACCAGCTTATCTCCTGCTGTCCTCAGGCCCATTTGTCTTTTCTAAAAAACACTGTTTGTTTTTCCTATCGAAGCCTTTCTTTCCTGCACCTTTTACCTACTAAGTTATGTGTCCAGTTCTATGTGAGCCTTATCTTTAACTGCTTCAGGAGCCAGGGTTTCCTTCCCTGCCTCCTATGTGCAGGTGTAACTGCCTTCTTTGTCAGTTAATCTGCCTTGGTCAATTTAATCTGCAGCCTCCAACCAAATGACAGGAGAGGAAAGAGGGAAAGTTTTTTCCTCCTCTGAGTGGCTGGCAAATGTTCACACATACAGTGAGTGTGAAACTACATGGGATTTCAAAAATCACACAAAAGAATAAGAGTTGGCTGTGGTGGCACACGGCAGTGATCACAGCACTCAGGAGGCTGAAGCAGGAAAATTGTCATGAGTTTGAGGCCAGTCTAAGCTATATAGTGAGTTCAACACCAGCCTCAACGACCCAGTGAGACCCTGTCTCAAGAAACAAAAGCAAAGAAACAAAAAGAATGTAAGCTATCTCATTAATAACTCCATATTTTCATTACTGTGTTGTGGTGGTAATATTGTTGGATAATCTGGGTTAGATTTAAATGTTACTGAATTTTATTTCACTTTTTTTTTTAAGAAAATACTTTCTGAGAGTCTACTGGAAAATTTTAAGTAACATATGGGCTCATATTTTATTTCTATTGGCTGGAACTGTGAGATGTCAGCTGACCTTGTATCCTTGGGTTTGCTTTTGCCAAGCAACACCAACACATCATAGTTAGTTGAATGCCCCATGTCCCATCCTGGGCAGTGTAGGCAGCAAGGGGTGGAGGGAGGTAGCATGGTGCCAAGCCTCAGGTTGCTGCTAAGCCCCTCTTGGCTCCAGTGTGGCCTGGCTAGATCATCCTGCCTGCTGCCCTGCCTCCAAGGGACAGGCAGGACAACAGAAGGCTGGGCCTAGGTTCTAGGGCTGCCAGAACTCTGGGAACAACTCAGGGAAGGAACTTGTGTGGCCACGGATTCTGAAGACAGTGTGGCCCATGGCCAGGACTCATGGCTGGCCCTTGAGGAGCTGTTCCCATGGCCCAACCACAGAGAGGCCTTTCACCCTCCCAGACCCAGTATTGGCTGCCCAAACCTCCTGTGTCTCCTAGTGGCAGCAGCACCCTGGGCAGCCCTGCCAGGACCATCTGGCTGTGAGGGAACAGATCTTTGGCTCAGCCATCCTCACCCCCCCCCATTCCCCAGGCCCTGATCAATTTAATTTCCTAATAGTAATTCAGAGCCGCAGGCTGAGGTCTGGGAGAGAGAGCTATCTTGGGCTCCAGGAGAAAATATACACAAAGCAAATGATGTTGCTTCTGAGGAGCAGCCCATAGCTGGCAGTTTGGAGGGACGGTCCTGGTTGGCGTGACCCACATTTAACCCATGCAGCTGATAGGGAAGTGACAGCTTTACAGCTCTGTAAAGCTAACCAGACCTGTGCACAGTTAAACAACCTTATTGAGCATTCCTTTTCCTCCTGCTGCAGGAATTCAAGTGGAACAACAGCCAACACTGCTAGTATACTCAAATCCATTCATTTCATTTGGAACTGACTATATTGCAGGAGCACAACAACCCTGGGCATTAGTTACTATATGCTGTTCACAGGTGGGGAACCCAGGACACAGAGAGATTAAGGAAACTTGCATAGTCCCACAGCCAGAAAGGCAAAGCTAGGGAATGAACCCAGACATTCTGGTTATGGCATCTCTCTCTTTTTTTTTTTGGTAGCACAGTTTGAACTCAGGAACTTGCTTTTGCCAGGAAGATGATACTTATGCCACGAGCTATCTCTCTGGCCCTTTTTATTTTATTTATTTATTTATTTTTTGAGGCAACATTTCACTATATAGTCCAAACTGGCCTTGAACTCTCATGTAGCCCAGGTTGGCCTCAAATTCACAGTGATTCTCCTGCCTCAGTTTCCTGAGTACTGTGATTATAGGTGTTTGCCACCACACCTGGTAACATGGCTTCTCTTAGTACTAGAGGAACCCACTGTGTTTTGTTGTATAGATTGGTGGCCCAGATAGAGCTGGCTTGTTGGGAGCAGGGTGTGTGTTAATTTCCACAAGTGAGAAATAAAGGCCAATCATTTCAGACCCAGGAAAAGAGAAGTGTCAGAGAAGAGAGAAGCCCAAGAAGGGTGTCAGCGAGCTGTGACCTGCATGCGCTGTAGCAGGCCAGGACATAGCTGATAGGATTTTTGTTTTAGTTTGCAGTCTGTGGAGTTGAACCCATGGCCTTCACACTAAACAACATCCTCATGCCTTTTAGGAGTTTTATTTTGAGACAGAAAGTCTTGCTAAATCACTAAGTTATCCAGGCTGGGCTTGAATTTGCAATCCTCCTGTTTCATCCTCCTAAGTGCTACAATTACAGTCATAATTAGTACACTAGTGTACATACCACAGTGCCTGGCTCTTTTAATTTTAGAAGTTTAAGCATTCTATAGGGCTTGTCCATTTATGTATTCATTCTTTCTGCTTATTTATTTATTTGGCACAGGGTCTCACTGTGCAGCTCCAACTCCTCGTAGTAATCCTCCTGTGTCAGCCTTCCCAGCACTGAGATTACAGGTGTGCGCCACCACACCCCCCATTCTGAAGCCAGCACAGCATGTGGTACCGGGGATTGAACCCAGGTCCTTGCACTTGCCAGGCAGGCACTTAGACTGTCAAGCTATCTCCCCAGCCCCTGTACTGTTTATATTAACCTGTACTCCATATATCTTGGCTTTCTGTTTGAGTCTCCCAACAATTTTTTTTCAGAACCAGGAATTGAACTCAGACCCTTGTTCTTGCCAGGGAAGTGCTTATTTCACTGAGCCATCTCTCCAGCCCCTCACAACACATCTTTACATAGCTTTATTTTTTGTTTTTGCTCTGCTTGAGACAAAGTCTTCTATGTAGTGCAGGCTGCCCTTGAACTCTTGGCAGTCCTCCTGCCTCAGCCTTTCAAATGCTGGGGTTACAGGCATGTGCCACCATGCCCATCTTTAAGATGCAGGCGAGGAAACTGAGTAACAGGGGTGATGAGGACTCCATCCTGTCTGGTCTTCCAGCAAGGAGGGCTGGGGGACCTTTCAGTGCAAAGGGACAAGGGGGCTGAAGTGGACCAAGGAGCTCAGAGCTAGGGAAGGGAAGGGAGCCTGAGCCAGGGTGCCAGGCAGTCAACCCACAAGGGCAGCTGTCCAAGGGGAGGGCCAGCCCTGTCCCTGGGGTGTCTGTAGCTTTCTGAGGTGAGAAATGCGTCAGCCTTACCGGCCAGGCCAGAGGTCACAAAGGTCGGCTGGTGCAGGCAGGAGGCAAAGTGAAGAAACTGGTGATAAATCTAAACCCTAGTGCAGGCCCCTGGGGATGGGGCTGGGGCTACAGGGGACCAAATTGGGTGTGGGGTGGATAGAGAGCTCCTTCCTCCCTGTCTGCATCTGCTTCAGGATAGAAGTTATCCAAGGTTACAATACCTTTTTTCTTTCAGGAAACTTAGTTAAAAAAAAAAAAAAAAAATCCTAAGGTCCTGGAAGACACAGCTGGGGACCAGAGCTTTTACCCGTAATGGAGCCTTGCTCTTCATCCTACAGACCTGATCCTAAGGAAGAAAGCAGGGCAGCAGATCTTTGATTTAACAGGGGTGCAAATGGCTTGCATCCTCCAGCCTGACCTTGAGTGCTATCCTAGTTTGTTTTTGAGACAGTATCTCCCTGTGTAGCCCAGGCTGGCTCAGACTGTTGGTGATCCTCCTGCTTCAGCCTGGGATTATAGATAACCATCACCATGTAAAGCTATTATTTTACTTTTTATACCTATGCCAGCAGCCTCAGAGAAGCAAGATGCCGGCCCAGGACAGTATAGCTATAAGGGAGTGAGGGGAGACTGAACCCAGAAGGAGGGACACCAGTCTGAGTCCCTGATGCACAGATTGGACCCCCTGCCTTCTGCTGCCCCAGCCCTGGCCCTGGGCACTTGCAGGGAGACACTCGGCCCAGCGTGGGGAGCACAATGATAGGGCAGAATCACGTTTGATCATGGGCAGTCCTAGCTCCCAGCCACAGTTGGGGAGTGGGGGGTGGGGGGTGCCTTTCACTTCCACTGCACCAGGCACCTAGGGCCACTCTGACTGAGGAACAGGCGCCACCCATGAGCACAGACACCATGGGGCCATGCTTCTCAGGCCCAGGAGCTCAGCGGGCCTTGAATGGCCAAATCCCAGAGCCCAGCTGAGCCACAGGAAGGACTTATGATGCCCAAAACACAGCCATGGCTTTTTGCCTTTGAGAGCTTCAAGATACCCCTCAAAGGGGCCACAGTCACAGGGGTAGGGGGTCAGGCTGGGCACAGTGAGCCTCCTGCCTGCGTTCTGGCTGTGGTTAGCTTTTCAGCAGCACACAGCACACGGCTGCAGATCACACAACATTCCCTCGCTTTCTGGAGATGAGAGTTCATGGTGAGTGAAGGGGACCATGCCAGGCTGCCCTGTGATTGGCTCCTGGGGCGAGGGGTTCCAGGCTGTTTGTTGCCCATCGGATGGCCCTCAGCTGTCTCCTTGTGCTCTTGGGACCTAGGAAGGATGGGGATAGAACAGGGAAGGATGGGCCAAGTGGGGAGGAGGTGACCATGCACTATAGGCAGGAGGTGCAAAGGGCTTTCTTGAAGGAATTGCTGCCTGGAGGGCAGGCAAAGGAGTGGGGTGCTGAAGGCTCTGGCCCCCTGAGCTGGGACTCGGCACTTTCCCTTTTCAGAGAACAGAAAGTTTCAGCTTGCATGCCCCACAGCTTTTGGGGAAAGAAGGCTGAGCAGTCCAGGAGACCCCTGATGAACCTGTGGCGAGCTCATCATCCCACTGCAAGGACCACCAGGGAGCAGAGAGTAAGACACCACCTGGAGGTCCCACAGCTGAGAGGGCAGCGTGTGAAGTGGGCCCAGCACTTGAGAGTCTCTGAGGGGTCAGGGACCCTGACAGGGTCTCAGCAGTACCAGCCAGGGAGCAGTTTCCCAGTCTGGGCTTCTCTGGCTGGAGCCAACGACTCACATGGCCTCCTGCTCCCCAGCCTCAGGGCAGCTGCTTCCCCTGTTGCAGGGCCAGACCTCAGGGCCACCACAGCGCAAAGGTCAGCCCTGGGTCTCCCTTGAACTGCGGTCCTGGCACGGGGTGAGGCTGACTTCCTGCCTGTCTGGGTCACACTGGTCACACCCCTGACACAGCACCCCTGCTTCCCTGCCTGAGCTCTGCCTCCCACGATTCCCCTGGAGCCAGTGTTGCCCTCAGAGGCTCCCTGTCCCCCACACCCTGAGCACCATCACCCCTACCCCTCCTTTGTCACACCCTCCAAGGCATCACAGTATGGCCACTGCTACTGTTCCTGTGTCCCAGCTGGAGACAACAAGGGGGAGTCTCAACCTGCTTCTGACCCCAGGGGTTCACTGCCCTGTGGCACCCACTGCCTGGCAGCACTTCTTCTTCCGTCTCCATGAGCCTTTTGCTAACTGGCCCCAGATCACCTCGCCCCCCCCCCCGCACCTGTCCAGCCAGAGCCCACAGTAGCTCATCCCTCAGGGTGACCACAGGGGGGTGGAGTGGGGCACCTGACCCATTTCACTGTGAGGTGAAAGGTGGGTCCAGGAAACTGGGGGCACTGTGGTGGTGTGCTTCGAAACTGAAGACTCAGGCATAAGTGCATGCCTGGTGAGATCCTGAGTTCAATTCCTGGTACAAAACAAAATAAAACAAAACAAAACAGCCTGCCTGGCAAGTTCAAGGTTGTGAGTTCAATTTCTGGGGTACTAAAACAAGAAAGAAAAAAAAATCTGAAGGCTGCACGGACCCACCTCAGGGCTGCAGGGCACCCCTGTTGCTTGCTGCCTGGCCCTCCTGGGTGCCAGCTGTCCTCACAACCTTCCCATCTCTGCTACCAGCCAGGGTCATCAAATGATACAGATGGTCAAAGACCTGGGGTCCCCTTCCTCCCAGGCCTGCACCTCATTCCCTGAAGGCCTTCTGGGTCCCTTGCCTTGGGCTGGGGCACCTGTGGCAGCCAAGAGATGGCTGAGGCCTGGCCAGCCTAGACTTGCCCAGCTCGGGCTCTGGGCCACAGCCCTTCTGAAGCCCCTTCCTTGGGGAGCTGTTCTAGCAGACAGGCCTGCAGAGGTGCTAATTAATGAGTTCACTGGGCACCACAGAGGGGTGAGGGAAGCCATGAGTTTGTGCAGGAGCTATTGATTTATTAGTGCTGAACAGCCACCCTGACAGGTGTCCTGGTCTCTACACTTTGGTCTGGCCTTGACTTTTTTTCTGCTTGTTGGAGAGGGTGCATTGGCTGAGTGCTGGCTCCGGAGAGAGGGAGGTTCCGGCCACTTCAGATGGCCAATCTGGTGCTGGGAGGGGGTTTGTCATTATAGCAAAACACTGAGAACTGTGATTTACTAAACAAGGCATTTTGTTAGCTGGGTGTGGCAGTGCACACCTTAATCCCAGCACTCAGAAGCTGAGGCAGAAATTTTTTTTCTGTATTTAGGACAGGGTCCACAGAATCTCCCGACATTGATGGACTCATAGTGATTCTCCTGTTTTCAGCCCCTCAAGTGCTGGGATTACAAGTGTGCACCACCATGCCCAGTCTCAATCGCCGGCTCAGCCTGCCCTGTGGGCGGGGCTGGCACAGCACACGAGGGATCGAACCCTGGCTGCTGTGCTCTGCCTAAGCAGGTGCTTTAGTCCGCTGAGCCATCAGGCTGCCCTGAGGCAGGAAAAATTGTGAGTTCAAGAGCAGCCTAAGATATATAGGCTGGTTTACATAGAAAGAACCTGTCAAAAAAAGAAGAAGAAAACAAAGAAAGAGGGAGATAGGGCTGGGGAGATGGCTCAGTGGAATAAGTGCTTCCCCTGGCAAGTGCAAGGGCCTGAGTTCAATCCCCGGTTCCACAAAAAAAAAAAAAAAAAAAGAAAGAAGGAGATAGCTCAGTGGCATAAATGCCTTGCCTGGAAAGTGCAAGGTCCTAAGTTTGATCCGTGGTACTGCAAAAAAAGAGTAGCTCAGGGTTTTGGGGGCTAGGACACCCAGGAGTATGTGCCAGCTGTGACCAGCTCTGATGAGGCCTCCTTGCTGGGTCAGACTAAGGATGGGGGTGTCACATGATAAACAGCAGGCTTGACAGAGCACCTCTCTAACCAAGCCACTCTGGCAACCACCCATTAATCCCTGAGCCAATGAATTCATGAACCCATTCATGGGGGAGAGACTTTGATCCAGTCCCCTGCCAGGATCATTAATACACCAATAAATTTGGAGCTTACATTTCCAACATGGAGGGCCTGGCAGCAAGACAACTCATCAGACTAAGCCCACTTTTCTGCTGCCTCCACCCTCGGGTGTGCTGGGCCAGGCACTGAGTCTGGGCCTGGTGGTGCCTGCACACCTGTAATCCCAGCACTGAGGAGGCTGAACAAAGGAGGATCACTACAAGTCCAAGCTGTGTACTAAGACCCTTTACCAAATACATAGGAAGGAAGGAAGGAAGGAAGGAAGGAAGGAAGGAAGGAAGGAAGGAAGGAAGGAAGGAAGGAAGGAGGGAAGGAAGGAAGGAAGGACAGGGATATAGCTCAGTGGCATAAGTCCCTGCCTGGGAAGCACAAGGTCCTGAGTTTGATCCCTGGTACTGCAAGAAAGAAAAAGGGAACATTTTTAACATCGGAAATCAGGGGACACACTGAAATACAGCAGTGTTGTTGACAGCCTGTGACAGGTGACATCAGTGAGCTGGGCCATTCTGTTTTTTTTTTTTGTTTGTTTGTTTGTTTTTTTCTGGTGGCATCAGGGATTGAACTCAGGCCCTTGCATTTGCCAGGGAAGCACTTATTCCACTGAGCCCATCTCCCTGGCAAGCTGAGCTATTCTGTTAGAAGGGTCCACACAGCCCTGGCTCTTTCTGGACCTGGGCCCTGCCCCTTTCCAAATGGTGGGAGGGTGAGGGCCAGATTCTAGTTGTCAACTGTCACCAGCGCAGGTCCTGTGAGTCCCCACGCTGCCTCCTCTGGGCTTGCTGCCCCTCCTGCTGGGTCGAGGCTGCTCCAGTCTGCAGAATCTCAGGCCACTGGGGACCCACCTGGCCTCACCTGCCCCTCCCCTATCCCTACGCACAGTCACCCCAAACCTATAGTGGTCCCCCACAAGTGCTTGTTTCCTCTTCCTTGGCCCAGGAGACACTGAGAGCTGCAGATGACAGACAGGGAAGGACTTGGGCAATAATAACAGCTGAATAACTGTGATGATAATTGCTCCAATTTGACGAGGCCCTGTCTCTGAGCCAGGCCAGGCGGCTGCACTCAGTTCTTTCCAGCCCCGCTTCCCACAGCAATCTTCCTCAGCTGAAATGTTTATCGCTCCCCTCTTTGCAGTCGTGAAATGGAGCTCAGAGAGGCCGGCAACACAGGCCCAGTCCCAGGCTCTTCAGGGGCAGTCTGGGGATTCAGAGCCCCTATGTGGGAGGGGTGGTGTTATTATTTTTCCCCCAACCCGTTTCTTCCCCATTCCCCTCCCTCCCTACCTGTTGTCATCCTTGTGAGAGCTTGCATCATTGCTGGGACCCAGGAGGCCAATTAAGGGACCCCCCCCAAGGAGCCAACTGAGGCAATCTTAGCCCCAAGGGGGCTTCCCTGAGCCCAAGTTTTAATTAGCCACCACTGCTCTTCCTGGAACGCTAGCCTGCCCCTGGTGACACCAGCCTGGCTGCTGCGGCAGGAAGAAGGATGGATAAGGCCCAACCCAGGGAGCAGGGAGGTGCCCCCTGCATGGGAGGAGGGGTGGCTGGTCCTCTCACTCGGCATTAACTCATTTAATCCACTAAATAAAGTAAATGGATTAAATTACTTAATCCAGTAAATGGATTAAATAAATTAAATGAGTTGATACTTGAAAAACATTTAACACTATGCCTAGTACACAAGAAAGACTTGTGTTAGGGCCGGGCGTGGTGGCGCATGACTGTACTCCCAGCACTCGGGAGGCTGAGACAGGAGGATTGTTGCAAGTTCGAGGCCAGCCTGAACTGCATAGTGAGACCCTGTCTCAAAAAAGACAAAAAAAAAAGGAAAAAAAAGAAAGAAAGAAAGACTTGTGTTAAAAGAGCAAGTCAAAGATACACACCTGTAATCTCAGCACTTGGGAGGCTGAGGCAGGAGGATCATCACTGAGTATGAGGCCAGCTTGGATTATAGTGAGGTCAGCCCAATCTGCCCAAATTGCATAACAAGACTCTGTCTCAAAAATAAAACAAGGTGGTGGCTGGGGAGATGGTTCAGTGGAATAAGCTCTTCCCTGGCAAGCGCAAGGTCCTGAGTTCAATTCCCAGTTCTGCAAAATAAATAAATAAATAAATAATAAAACAAGGGCAGGCGAGATAGCTCAGCAGTCTAAAGCGCCTGCTTAGGCAAGCTTAGGCAAGCATATGGACCAGGGTTCAATCCCCAGCACCACATGCCATGCCAGCCCCGCCCCCATGATGGGTTAAGTCAGCCACATAAAATATAAAATACAATAAAACAAATAAGCCAGCTGTGGCAGCACATACCTGTAATCCCAGCACTTGCAAGACTGAGACGGGAGAATTGCTTAAGAGTTCAAGGCCAGCCTGAGCTACATAGTGAGACCCTATCTCAAAAAATGAAATTAAATAAAAAACAAATAACAAAACAAAGTACAATACAATAAACAGATAGGGGCCAGAAAGATAGCTCAGTGGTCTAAGCACAGGAGTGGTGGTGCATATCTGTAATCCCAGCACTGGGGAGGCTAAGATAGGAGGATCACTCTGAGTCTGAGCTTCATAGAGAGACCCTGTACTAAATATATAAATTAAAAATCATAAACAGATAGGGAGGCCGAGGCAGGAGAATTGTTGTGAGTTTGAGACCAGCCTGAACTGCACAGTAAGACCCTGTCTCAAAAAAGAAAAAAAAAAAAACAAAACAGATAAATGAGTAAGAGACAGGATAGTGTAAAGTTATTTTGGGACAGGGAGGTGGCACCTTCCTGGGTCACCTGGCATGTGGGGTGGCCTGGGAATGGGCTGTGAGCACAGGGGCTGGAGGAGGGGAAGGAGTGGGTGTGGAGAGGTATTGGGGTGAGTGGTGCCCTGAGTGGTTTATGCCCTGGTTGCAGGCCCATTCTGCAGATGAGGCAGCAGGCTGTTAGGTAGCTAAAGCTTCTAAGAGGACAAGCAGGGTCAGACCAAAGTCTGGGAAGCCTTAGGGCTGGGAAATGGCTCAGTGGAATAAGTGCTTCCCTGGCAAGTGCAAAGG
>PVKA01010798.1:37102-63238 GCA_004027165.1 Ctenomys sociabilis
GGAGGCTGAGGCAGGAGGATTGTTGTGAGTTCAAGACCAGCGCTACAAAGTGAGCTTAAGGCCAGCCTGAACTGCATAGTGAGACCCTGTCTCAAAAAGACCAAAAAAAAAAAAAAAAAAAAAAAAAAAGTCTGGGAAGCCTGGCTTTTGAGGTCTCCCTACATCTACAAGATGCTCCTTTGTAAAGCCATGGGACTGCCCCTGGCCCCCAAAGGGGCAAAGTGTCCCCACACAGCCTGCAGGCCCTTGAGTGTAGGGGTTGACTGAGGCCCAGCTGCATGTTGAAACCAATGAGATGACAGGGATGACAGGGATCCCAGGCACTGCCGACCCCACCCAGAGTACAGAGAGGCCTCCTGCCTGTGACCCTGACCACTGGGCTGTGCCACCACTGCTGTGCCAGTCCAGAGCCAGCAGGAACCCTTTTCTGATGTGGTTGCCTGGTAACCAGCCCTAAGTGACAGAAACCCCAGCAGGCTGCTAATAAGGGGGCAGTGGAGCCAGCCACCTGGCCAGACCCTGCCATCCAGCCTGCTGTAGCCAGGCTTCGGTGACAGTGTCCCCAGCCGGCCCACGGTAGGAGGGGGGTGCCCCAGCATGGGGTCAGGAGGCCTGGAACCTGGCAGCGTGTGGAGAAGCTGTATGAGCAGCTGTTCAAAACCTCTGCTCAAGAGCCGGGTGTGGTGGCGCATGCTTGTAATCCCAGCACTCGGGAGGCTGAGGCAGGAGGATTGTTGTGAGTTCAAGACCAGCCTGAGCTACAAAGTGAGCTTAAAGCCAGCCTGAACTGCATAGCGAGACCCTGTCTCAAAGAAAAAAAAAAAAAAAAAACCTCTGCTCAAAACACTGGGGCGCTGGGGGGGAAGGTGATTCCTGCTGAGGCCAAAGGCCCACCAAAGGAAAGGGCAAGCACTGGGCTGGAGTCAGGGCCATGGGCACGGCCGCCTGGGCCGAAACCACAGACCTGGAAGCAGCTATGCTGTCTGGGGTCGGGGAGGGGATCCACGAGAGAGGCCCTGGGTGGGAGGAAAGCTGAGGGAGCCAGCTGAGGCCAAGCAGGGAGGGACTCTCCCTCCTGGTGGGTAAGTGGTTGGCAATCCTGGGTCTCCTCCCTGTCCAGGGCCTCCTAGCAGTCAGCAGGAGACAGGTAGGGAATAGCCAGGTGTTCTTCCATCCTAGAGAGGGAGAAGCCCCAGGACAAGGAGGCGGCTCTAAGCAGGCCTGCAGGAAGCCTGGTGCCATGCCTGCTGCCTGGGCCCTGGCAAGCAGCTGCCCCTCTGGGGCCTCATGCTGAAAACACCAGGCAGGAAACAGGTCTGCGTCCTGAGATGCCAGGCTAAGAGGGATTTGGGGGTCTCTGGGCCTAGTGAAGTTTCTTGCCTTTCTTCCCTCTCACACATGCTGAGTCCTCTGCCACTAAACCATTGCTGCACAGCCCTGAGGCCCATTGCTCAGGAGGCCCAGGTCTTGCTCCAGGGCCATCCTTATTCCTGTGGACAAACCAGGCTGGATGAAACCAACACATTTTAGCACAGGAGCAGGGATCAGTTCAGAACACACAGGATAAGAAGAAAGGAGCAAACCCAGACTTTGGTGCTTCCTGGAGGAGGCTCATGGGATTTAGCGGAGAAAGTTGGAGAGAATGCCTGGTGCAGACTGTGGAAATTTGACCTTCAAACTTGGGCCGCTCATGGGGGTGTTATGGCAGCAGCTGGCAGGGGAGTGGGAGTCACAAGAGACTAGGCCAAGAGTGATGGCTTAGAGGGAGAGGGACAGGAGGGGAGGATTTCCCACACTCTCAGCACAAGCCAGTCCCTCCAGTGGCTGGGCTCTGATACAGCCAGGACAGGGGACATTGTGTCCCTCCTCAGGCCCAGCAGATCTATTCCTGAGGACTCTTTCTAGTCCAAGAAGCCCTCAGAGGCAGCTGAAACCTTGGGCCCTATTTGGGGACAGAAAGGATAGAAGGAGAGGATGCAGATCAATTTGCTTGGGGAGATCCATAAATTAATCATTTTCTTTCTGGGGGGTGGCATCGGAGTTTGCCAGGCTAGCCGCCTGACTCAGCCTCCAGAGGAGTGCTAAGATTACAGATGTGCCACCACCCCTGGCAAGGTCCCTAAATTATTATGCTTGGACTTTTCTTTCTCGCCAACAGGCAAGCTGATGCCCCTCAGAAATCCTCCTGGGAGCACTGCCTTTGGATGGGGTGCCTTTCCCTACACTTTGGTTTCCCTGCAAATTCTATGAAATTCAGGTATCTCCTGGGATCCCTGGCCCCGTCCTGCCCTGAGATCTCATGGGACCTGAGGCGCTGGATCTGAGGTGCTCCAAGGCCGGCTGCCAACCACGGTACCTGGACTACAGACTCCCGGACTCTGGGCTCCTTCGTTCCCCATTTCTCAGCTGTGTGACCAGCCATCTCTTTCCTTCCTGCGCCATATACCATCTACGAAGCCAAAGGCAGTGAAGCCTGGAACCCACTGCAATTATGCCTGCTCGGCATGTACACAAACAGCCTAAGGGTGTGCCCACTTCTCCACACTGTGAAGCAGTTGAAAGGAGGAAAGAGTTATTTTGGTTCCTGAGGTTTCAGTCCATGCTTGGCTGGCTCCATTGTTCTCAGGTCAGTAGGAGGCAGACACCTTTGGGTGGAAGGTGTGGCTGAATACAGCTGCTCGCCTCCCAGCAGCCACAGAAGATGGAGGAAGCCTCAACCCATAACCCACTTTCTCCAACTAGACCCTTCCCCTATGTCCATCACTTCCAGTAACACTGTCAGATTATGAGCTCATAGGTGGGCTAATCCACTTTATAGCCCTCAGGATTCAGTCACTTTCTGGGCCTCAACTGCTGGGGAGGCAAGCCCACACTACTTGAGTCCCTAGGGGACACTTGACAATTAAACCTTAACAAGAGGCCTGCTTGTCACACTGTTCAGAGAATCAAACCTCATTTTGCTTGTTTTACAATCTCCTGCCCTATCTAGCTACAGGAATTATGTGAGATACCTTTTTTTTCTGCATTTTAGTACAAGGCCTACAGGGTCTCACTGCATAGATTGGACTTGTAGTGATCTGCCTGTGTTCAGCCTCCCAAAGAGCTGGGATAACAGGCATGTACCACCAGGCCCAGTCTCAATTGCTGTCTCAGCACACCCTGGGGGCAGGGCTGGCATGGCACTCCCCAGGATCGAACGCCAGCCTGCTGCACTGTACTCTGCTTAAGCAGGCACTTTAATCCGCTGAGCTATTTGGCTGGCCCTTCTTTCTCCTTCTCCTTTTTTTTTTATTCCACTGAGACATCTCCCCAGCCCCTACCTTCTCCTTTTTTCAAATGTGTTTGGTACAGATTCTCATTACATAGCTTGGACTCATAGTGATCTCCCTGTTTTCAGCCCCCCAGCACTGGGATTATAGGTATGTGCCCACCATGCCTGGGCTTGGTGGCCAGTTCAGTGCACCTATGAGTGGGGCTGGCTTGGCCACTGTGGTGCTGGGATTGAACCCGGTCCCTGTGCTTGCTTAAGCAGGTGAGCTGAGCTATCTTGTCAACCCTTGAGATAATAGCTATTAAGTCGCTAGCACAGAGCCAGGCTCCTGTAGGCACTCCTAGCCTCACCACCCACCAACACTGAGATGCTCTTTCTAGGAGAAAAGAGATGAAGAGTGCAGCAGTAGCAATGCAGAGGGCCCTTTAAGGAGGCAGTTTAGGATGGAGGAGCACCTAAACATAATATTGCTGTGTTATATGGCAAAGCACCAACGTCTCTTTCTGTCTGTAGGGTGGTGCCAGCTCCATCCCTCCCTTCTCTGGGGTGAGAGGGAGCTTCTTCTTCTTGTTCTTCTTCCTCTTCCTCCTTTTCTTCCTCCTCCTCTTCCTCCTTCTTCCTCCTTTCCTCCTCCTCCTCCTCTTCTTCTTTTTTTGGCAGTATCAGGGATCGAACTCAGGACCTTGCACTTGCCAGGCAGTGGAAGGAGCTTCTTTGAGGAAGGAAAGTTTAGTAAAAGCAGGTATGATCCATTAGTGGGTAGGACTTTAATCTCATAATCATAGCAGTCTGAGGTCCACAGAGCTGAGGGGTCATCTTGCCCTGCCAGGGAACCTGCCAAAGTCAGCAAACCCATCAATATGTAAAGGAGGAGGGGTGTACCCCTTTTGGGGCCTGTGTGGAGCTGAGAGGGGGACAGGTTTTCTGTGTCGCTTTGGTAACCCTACCATGGAAGCCCACTGTGGGCAGAGCCTTCTTTTACCGCCTTTCACCAGGACACCAGGACCACAGCCCTCCTATCTCTTGGGGACTTCCAGGGCAGCAGTTGCTAAGGGTGGCTTTAGAGTGTTGCCCAAGATGCTTGGGGCAGAGGACAGGAGCAGGCAGGCAGTCACCTGTCTCCCTGCAGGGCTCCCCAGTTCCCAAGCAGGCCCTACCCCCCACACATGATGTCCCACACTCAGGGCCCATGTTGTGTCTTTCTTTGGCAGTCCAGGAGAAAGGAATGGCAAGCCCCAGATGCATGGTGTGTGGTCCTGGGAGATGCGGCTGAATTAAGACGTAGAGGGGCAGGGGCTGCAGAACCCAAGGTGGCTTGTCTTAGTCAGGCTGGGTCCTACTGAGTTTGGGGAGATTAGAGGCCACCAGGTACACTTTTGCACACCATCTGAGCATCCTGGGCCCCACTATTGAGGACACTGCCCTCCTCAGGAGCTGACCATAAGGTCTCTTAGCTGGAGCTAAGGCTGTCACTGGGTTGTGTTCCCCAAGCTGTCTGTACACTGATGCACTTCGCTCACACCAATCTGTGGCTGCAGGAAGCCTCACTTGGCCCCAGGGGCTGGGTGCCAAGAAATCTGGGATTTTATCCCAGCCTGCAAGTGACCTGGGGAGAGAGACAGCCCCATCTCTCCAAGTCCCTTCTCAGATCTTTCCAGACTATGGTCCTGCTGCACAGGAGGTGACACCCTCTACTCTCCCAAGTGACCTCACTTCCTCTTCCCAGTACCACCTGAGCCCAGCCCCTCCTCCCGCTCCAGCTGCTTCCAGGCTGGGGCACCTGTGCCCAGGCTGCTCTGCTGTGACTCAGGCAGCCTGACCTTCGTTTCTGAGGTGGCCCGGCTGCTCCTGCTCCCTGAACTTGCCTGAATCTTTGCCACATCCACCTGCCCTCCTTCCCTCACGTAGGCATCTGTCCCCAGTCCTTGGGCAGCCCTAGGAGTATGGGGACCAGAAAAAAAGAAGGCACTGGGGTAGGGGTGCTCATCCACATTCAGAGGACCCGAGTCTCTGTCCTTTGCATCCCTCTTTGCAAATACCATTTTTGACTGGGGACAGCGCACCTATCCAGCCTCCCGGGATACGTGGGTGGAGTTGTGTTCCCGCAGGAAAGGTCCAGCAACACCACCCACCTAGAACATTCAGCAACCCTTCCGCCACACCCTTCTTCCCATCCCGGGGTGGGGAGAGCACCCCTTCCTCATACAACAAGAGAGCCCTAAAGAGAGCTGACTATCGCGTTTGCAGTGCGCCCTGCCAGCCCCTGATAAAATCAGTTCTGACCAAGATAGTCAGGAACCTACTGAGTGCAGGTGTTTAAGACCACCTCTGTCAAGACTGGCTACATCACCACACAAGGTCACAGGGTTACAAAGTGATAACGGACACGCAAACTAGGGGGCGCGTGGCTACCCGCGCAAGTGGATGCAAGGAGCGAGGCCGAGGTGTCCCGCGCTGCTCAGGCACCCCGGGGAGCGCGGCTCTCGGAGGAGGCCCGGCCCCGCCCCGGCCCGCCCCCGGCCCGCCTCCGCCCCGCCCCGCTCGGGACCGCAGACGGCGCCCGGCGGCGGCGCGAGCGGCTGCACCCTGGGTGGCTCCGAGTCGTGGTAACTCCGACTTCCCGCGCTGACCTGGCCCGACTGGGACAGGCGGCGTGGGCTGCGCCAGAGGATGCGGCCGTGGTCCCGGGCAGCGGCAACGCGAGGCCCGGCGTCCAGCAGGTAGGTCGGAGCCCGCGCGGGCGGGCGGGCGCGGAAACTCGGGCCGAGTTCGTCGCGGCGCGTGGGGCGGGGGCGAGCGCGGCCCCAGGGCGCCCCCACCGGCCGGCGCTGGACGAGCGGGACCCGGGCTGCGGCTTCCGGAGGGCGGGTCGCGGTCTGGGGCTCTGGCGGCGAGGAGGAGCCGCGCTGAGCCTCGGCCCCCGGGCGGCTCACGTGGGTCCCGGGCGGGGACGACGTGGGGGAGGGGCGCGGTGGGGCGGCCCCGCGGGCTCCGTGGGCTCCGTGCCGCTCGTGACTCACGCTCTGGCCCCCGCCCAGCCGGCGGGGTCGCCCAAGGCAGCGGCTCCGGGACTCCGAGCCTGCTCGGGGGGCCTCAGCTGTTTGCGCGGGTGCAGGCTCGAAGTGCACGAGTGGTAGCGCCTGTGTGTCAGCTTACTGGGGTACATTTGAGCCCAGTGTTAGCGGGAGGGCTTGGAGGCACCCGGAAGCCCGTGCGGTCCGGCGTGGCGTGCAGGGGCAAGGGTGCAAGCCGATCTCGCACGTGCCTACCCCCCTGGAGCCTTGGAGAAGGGAGTCTGGCTGGGGAAGTGGGGCCCAGCCACTCCCAGGAGCGCCCAGATGCCATGAGGTAGAAGTTGGGCATGGGTCACTAGTTGTCCTTATCAGGCACTGCTAATAGAACCATTGTCTGAATCCTGATGTCCCTGACTGTGCTTGGTCCTCTGAACCCCGCTCTGGGCCTGACTGAGGCTGGAGCTCAGCTAAGACCCACAGAACTCTCCCCACAAGGGTGACGACAGATCCTGGTCCCCGGGACACCCTCCAGGCAGCCGCTTGCCATCTCCTTTGTGATAGGAAAGGAGCACCTACGTTTTGGCTGCCCTCTGAATGGGGAGGAGCTCTGCTGACAGGAAGTAAGGTCACCTCCACCCTGAGAGGTCCCTGCTGTATCGCTGGAGAAGCAAGACTATTGAGTGTCCCAGGTGGCCTAGTGTCTGGTGGCTGAATCCCAAGGGGTCTCTCTGTAGCCTCCAGGGCAAAGGGCACAGGCTAGGCTGGGCCCAGGAGAGGATTTGTGGGGCTGGGGGTGGGCATAGAGCAAGCCTGAGGAAGGGGGTGTGTTTGAGACCAGAGTCATGCTTAATGAATCCCAAGCTTCTCAAGCACACATCACCTCCTATCCCTCCATCCCAGGATGCATGTCCTTATCTAGCACTGCTCCTAGAACTGTGGCCTGGGTCTTGCTGCCCCTCCTGCCTTCCCTGGGCAACCCTGAAGGTTGCATGCTGGCCAGATGGACCAGATTTCTTTCTGGGAGCCCATCTGGGCTCCCTCTCACAGGCTGAGCTGAGAGCGGGCATCAGCCCCCTGCTACCCTGGTGTTGTTCCCTCACGGATCTTAACCTAGCCTCTGGCCGTCATTTGGCCACCAGCCAGAATGGAAGAGAGAGCTGATCCTTGCTTGCTGGTGACAGAAACCTGTGATACTTGGCCCTTGGCCTCATCATAGCAAGATTGAGCTGATTCATCCCTTTGGAGCCACAGAGTCTTGGGGAATGAGGTGTGCGATACAGACTGGAGAATGGTGTGGACGCAGCAGGCCTGATGTTGAGGAAGCCTCCCTTGACCTCTCTTGGTTTTGTACCCATCTTCCTGTGGCCTTGCCTGGGACCTTAGACTTTATCCAGCACCGAGTACTGGAAAGTACCTTGGGAATGGGGGGCAGTGAGCACTCTGGGCTCTTGGGCCCTCCTCCTTGGGCTCTTTCCCACATAGGCTCATGCGCACACACTCTATTCCTCAGAATATGAGGCCCAGGGCAAACGCGGGCTTTTCCTTCACTGTGGGACCTTCCTGCTGGCACCACAGCCCCATCTGCTGGATAGCCTGGACGCTGCTGCTGGGGTTTGCTTGTATGCACCCAAGCTCGGGGCCACCTCTCCTAGGGGGATTGATTACTCTCCAAAGCCAAGGCCAGAGTTAGCATTGGCTCTGGGCCAGGGAACCTGGATTGGAGACCTAGCTATACTTTGTTTTTTTGTGGTTCTGGGGATTGAACTCAGGATCTTGTGCTTGCCAGGCAGCTAACTATGCTATTTATTTGTTTATTTATTTATTTTATTTTTTGTCTTTTTGAGACAGGGTCTCACTATGCAGTTCAGGCTGGCCTTAAGCTCACTTTGTAGCTCAGGCTGGTCTCGAACTCACAACAATCCTCCTGCCTCAGCTTCCTGAGTGCTGGGATTACAGTCCTGCGCCACCATGCCCGGCTAACTATGCTATTTAAAAAATAAATCTGAACTTGTAGAGGCTGTCTGGGTTCTGTAGCTTGGATTTTATTTATTTATTGTTTTCTTTCTTTTTTTTCTTTTGGTGGAAACAGGGATTGAACTCAGGCCCTTGCCGGGGAAGTGCTTATTCTACTGAGCCATCTCCCTGGCCTTCTTTTTGGATTTTATTATTTATTTTTTAAGATATGGTCTTTGTAGCCCAGGCTGCCTTGAATTTGTGATTCTCCTGCTTCAGCTTCCAGAGTGCTGAGATTAAAGGCATGCAACACCATACTTGGCATCAACAAATGGTTTTAAGGCTTACAGCATAGAGGCAGAGCCAGGCAGAGCTGCTTATGCCTATGATCCTAACATTCAGGAGGCTGAGACAGGGAGATCATTGTGACCAGCCTGGGTTACATAGTGAGTTGAGGCCAGCCTAAATAAAGTACATAGGGTGACCCTGTCTCAGACTCTTTCAAGAAATAGATTCAGAGACATCCCCCCCCATTATGTTTCCTGTGTATGGTCTAACCTGAGCCTGCTGAGTGCCAGTTTGTCTGGGGGCGGTAAGCCAGAGAGCCTGGTCTACAGCCTGTGCTTCACGTGTTCCTGCTCACCACCGTTCTTCTCTTCCCTAGGTCCACAGTGAGGCAGCAGGGCCCCTGGAGGGCTTGACACCTGCCCAGTGATGGCAGAGAAGCGGCCCCTGGGGAGCCTGGGGCCCATGATGTATGGCAAGTTGCCCCGCCTGGAAGCTGACCCAGGATCTGGACATGGCCTGTCCTCCTCTGCTGGCAGCCAGGACCCCTGTAGCTACAAAGGGGCCTATTTCTCCTGCCCTATGGGGGGCACCTCGAAGGTAGGGCCAGAGCGGCTGGCATCATGGAGCCCATATCCACCCCTGTACCCTACCAGCATGGCAGGACCCCCACTTCGGGCAGACAGCCTGCTGACCAACTGCCTGCTCTACCGGCCTCCAGCAGAAGGCTCTGAGAAGATGCAGGACTCAGGTCCTGGGGAGCTCCTGCCTTTTGGCCCCCAGGCTCATGCATACCCGGGCCCACCATTGGCAGCACCCAAGCCTGTCTACCGCAGCCCCCTGTGCTATGGGCTGCCCACTTGCCTGGGCGAGGGGCCAGCAAAGAGGCCTTTGGATGTTGACTGGACCTTGGTGCCTGGTGCCCTATTGCCTTCAGCTGAGCCTCCCTGTTCTTTGACCCCTACTCCTGGCAAGGGCCAGACCCTGGACGGTACCTTTTTACGTGGGGTGCCAGTTGGGGGACCTGGCAAAGATGGCTCACTGGGCTTCTCCCCATGCCCAGCATTCTTGGACAAATACCGGGCAGTCCACAGCACACCCTTCCTGGCCCCTAAGTATACAACTCCTTACTCTGGAGACCCCAAGCAGGCAGTATCAGAAGGGTCCTCCAGTCCATGGGCCCAGCTGGCCCAGCCTGTGGGGCCACCCTTCCAGGAGACAGTGCCCACCCACTACCCACTTCCACCTCCTCCACAGGCCCTGCCCTGCCCCTCAGCCTGTCGTCACCCAGAGAAGCCGGGTAGCTATAGCTCCATACTTCCTGTGCAGCCCCTTGGAGCCCACAAGGGGACCAGGTACCAGGCTGGTGGACTGAGCAGTTCCTACCTGAAGCAGCAGGCACCCCAGATGCCCTACATGCCCCAGTCGGGGCCTGATACTTACTCCTACCCTTCGGCCCCCCTCCCGGCCCCCTCACCAAGTCTCAAGTTGGAGCCCCCTCTTGCCCCACGGTGCCCACTGGACTTTGCCCCCCAGACTCTGGGTTTTCCATATGCCCGGGATGACCTCTCTCTCTATGGAGCATCCCCAGGCCTGGGAGGTGCACCACCTCCCCAGAACAGTTTGCAACCCACACCACAGTCCGGCGCCTTCCAGCGGGTATGCCAGCCTTTGCCAGCCAGCCGCCCATGCTCCGAGCCTGTTAGACCTGCAGAGAAGCCAGCACAAGAAGCTGAGAAGATGTGGCTGCCCAGCTGTAGGAAGGAGCAGCCCCAGCCCCGGCCCCAGCAGGACGAGCATTCTGGGGGGCCCATCATTATCCGGGACAGCCCCGATCCTCGCACCTCACCAACACTTCGCACGTGTGCCCGGGACCACCAGTCTCTCCGGCAGAAGGAGAATGCCCGGCTGCCCAGTTCTCCTCCGATGCCTGTCATTGACAACGTCTTCAGCCTGGCCCCCTATCGGGACTACTTAGATGCACAGACCCCTGAGGCCACAGCTGAGCCAGCCAAGGCCACAGCCACCTGTGAGAGCCAAAATGAGGGTAGTAGTGGGGCCCTGCCTTCCCTGGAGGAATCCTCAGGGCCAAGCTGCTCACTGCGTGAGGAGGTGGCCCTGGATTTGAGTGTGAAGAAGTCGCAGGTAGAGGCTGCCCCTGTCAAGTCCCCTAGTCCTGCGGTGCATACCAACCCTGATGCAGTTGTGGATAGGACAGCTGTGGAGACCACAGTATCGGGTCTGCCAGCCTTGAAAAGGATGGTCACAGAGGTATCCGGGGTACCAGTGACCATGGAGGCCACGCCAAGGACCAGCTTCCCAGAAGCACCTGGGATGCCAGTGACCACAGAGGCAGTGCCAAGAACCAGCTTCCATAGCTCTGTAGCTTTCATGTTCCGGAAGTTCAAGATCCTCCGTCCAACACCCTTACCTACAGCTGTAGACCCACCTGCACCCACCCCACCTCCAGTCCCCCCACAGCCCACTGTGCCTACCCCACCACCTGTACCCATAGGACTCCAGCTTCTCACTCAGCCCTTGCCAGTGGCCTGCTTCAACCTGGCCCTGCCCAGTCCTCCAGCCATAGCTGTGGCCTCCCCTGCCCCTGCCCCTACCCCCGCCCCTGTTCCTGCTGCCACCCCTGCTCCGTCTCCAGCCCCTGCCCCTGCCCCTGCCCCAGTTTCTACAGCGGACACAGCAGACGGTACTGAACAGCACTTTACAGGGCTCCACACGTCCCTGTGTGATGCCATCTCTGGCTCTGTGGCCCACTCCCCACCTGAGAAGTTGCGTGAATGGCTGGAGATTGCTGGGCCATGGGGCCGGGCTGCATGGCAGGACTGCCAGGCTGTCCAGGGACTGTTGGGCAGACTTCTGTCCCAGTTGCAGAAGTTCGTGTGCACACAGCAGTGCCCCTTCCCCCATGTGGTGCGGGCTGGTGCCCTCTTTGTGCCCATTCACCTGGTGAAGGAGCGGCTCTTCCCACGGCTGCCACCTGCCTCAGTGGACCAGGTGCTGCAGGAGCACCGTGTAGAGCTGCGGCCTACCACACTGTCAGAGGAGCGTGCGCTGCGGGAGCGTTCCCTGCATGGTTGCACCTCACGCATGCTCAAGCTGCTGGCCCTGCGCCAGTTGCCTGACCTCTACCCTGACCTGCTGGGCCTGCAGTGGCGCGACTGCATCCGCCGCCAGCTGGGTGAGCATGGGCAGCCCCAGTAGCCACCAGAGCTGTGTGAAGAGTGTCAGGTGTGTGCAGGGTGTGAGTGGGTCCCTGCGGGTGGCCCATTCCAAGAACTTGTGTCAGGGTGGGCTCTGGGAATCCATCTTCCTCTAGATCCTTCAGAATCAGTGAGTGGTCAGTATGGAAACCCTCCTTGGATAGCCTCCTTTTCCTCCTCTTCTCCTTCCCTCCTTTCTCATCTTTGGTATGAACTTTGGCTTTCCGAGGCCTGTCTGTGGCCTGTCTTCTACCTGCTGTCCTTTTCTCCACCTTTATACACCCCAGCCTCCCCTCTGCTGAGTCAGAGCTGCACATAAGCCACTTGCTGCTGGACTGTGGTACCTGGTGTCTCCACCCAGTGCACACTGCTGGCTTCCCCTTAGCTCCCTTTTACCCCTGGTCTTCTGTTTTCCTGTGAGGGCTGACTCCCTACCATGTAGGCACAGAATATCCCACAGGAGTCTGAGCATTGTGTATAGTTTGTTTTCCCTCCAGCAACTATAAGGTGTGGCACTGTTCTTGGCTGGCTTTCTTTATGTCTGCCTAGTCACACGGTGGCTGTAGTGTTCTGGAGTGTGGGTGCTCAGGTTCCTTCAGGCTGACCTGGGGCGAGGGTCCTGTGCCCCTCTGCTGCCCTGGCCCAGCCTGTGCCTAGCATTTCTGTGCAAAAGCTGCCCTCCCTCCCCTGGTAGTGGCTTTGCGCTGGGCCCTCCACTCAGAAAGGGCAGGGTCCTGGTGATGCATGCGGATAGGATCTGGCCGACCAGCACTCTGACCGGGACTCTTCCTTCAGGCAGGAATCTCAGTGAGATGGGTGCCTGCCACTGTTTGACTTGTACCTACTCCTGACCTTGTCCCCAAGCACAGGTACTCCTGGAGAACATTCCCTACTGCTGTTTCTTTTGAGGTCCCCCACTCCCTGTGTGGAGGCTCCTTGGAGTACACTGGGCTCATAGCCAGGCCCCCGTCTCCTTGTCCTTCATTCTCTGACCTCCCTTTCCTGGCAGTCCTGGCTGGCTCTTGATCAGTTCTGGGGCTACTGTGGCAGAATGATGGTTCTCAGGTATGGTGAGACTTGTGTGTGCCTCAGTTTGCCTACCTGTACAATGGGTTTGGGGCTCAGTCAGTGTTTTTTTTTTTTCCTTCCCCAGTGGAATAGGATTGAACTCAGGCCCTTGCGCTTGCCAGGGAAGCACTTATTCCACTGAACCATCTCCCTGGCCCCTCAGTTTTTGATCTGGACGTTTCCCCTTGTCCTTGGTCCCAAACAGCTTCTCCTGCCTGAGCTCTTATCTGATGGTTGTAGTGTTTGCCCAGAGCAGAGCTTGAGGGGAAAGGCCATGTGACCTTCTATGCCATCCTGGCTGGTGGCTCTGGAGGCTGAGAGGTGGTGTGTGGGGTCTATAGCCTGACTCTTCATTTTCCAGGTGACCTTGATACTAAGGCTGGAACTGTGTCCCTGTCAGAGCCTGCTGTGGCCAGAGATGAGCCAGAGGGTCCCTCCCCAGCTCTGAAGTCACCAGCCCCCAAGATCAGGCGATCTGGGAGGAAGCCACCAGGAAGCCCAGAGAAGACAGAGGCACCTGCCCAGGGAACATCTCGGGGTCCCTCTCCTGCCCCTGCTGCTAGCGCCAGCCCACCAGGCCCTACCCTTAGGGCTCGCTTCCGCACCCTGCTGGAAAACGCCTGGCTCAATGGCCTGGCACTGCCCACCTGGGGCCACAAGGCTTCTGGACCTGACCGGCCCCCACAGTTGCTAGGCGGCCAAAGCCAACCCCTGTAGTGCTGATCGTGAGTGCTGTTGGGATGGCCACCTGGTCTGTGTACCTGTTCTGTGAGCATTCTAAGCTCTCACTGGGCCCCAGCTGGGAGCACCTGAGCTGAGGGTCCTTACCAGAGACCTTGGGTCCTCTTTCCTGGCTGCTGCCTTCCTTGCCGATGACCTGGGCAGAAGCTCTACCTTTCTCTACAGTCTTCGTTTCTTATTCATAAAATAGGACAGCACAGCCTACCTCGCAGGGATGTGGGGTGATATGACACCCATGTGATGTAATCTCTTCCTCTGGCCCTATACAGGCCCTCCTTGACCTCTGCAGGGCCTGGAGTAGGAGGCAGAGGCGGCTGCAGCACCTCCGTGTCTTAAGTGGCACCTTGTACAGATGGCTCACACTTTTCAACAGTGCTTCAACAGGGACTGTGCCCAGCCTGGTCAGCGTCTTTCTGGGCTTGCCACCCCTGCTCCAGGAGGCTCCAAACTCACAAAGTGACTTCCCGAGCTGCCTCCCTTACCCTAGACTTCCAGGAATGTTTTGTTTTCTTCAGTCTGCCAGGCAGCCACAAGGATGCAAGGGCCAGAACTGAGTGGCAGCTGAGTCGAGATCTGGTCTTCCTCCAGCCACAGCATCGCTGTCATGTGTGCTGTGACCACTGCCCTGCAGGATTCTGGCTTGAGCTCTGGGCTAGCAGCTGAGCTCCTTGGCCTTGTTTAAGGGCTTGAGGTGCACTTGGAGGCTGGGTTATTAAAGCATTTGAGTGATTTTGGAGCTGGAACATGGTTGTTTTTGTTTTGAGACGGAGTCTCACTATGCAGTTTGGGCTGGCCTTGTGCTCACTTTTGTAGCCCCCAGACTGGTCTCAAACTTGCAGAAATCTTGGCTCAACCTCCTGAGTGTTGGGACCATAGGCATGCACCACCACAGCCAGTTCTGGGGCTGCATGGTGAGCAGCTCCATCCAAGGTTGAAATCATGTGGGGCTAAGGATCAACTTGGGTCCTTGTGCTTGCCAGGTAGGTGCTTATGCCTCTGAGCTATGTCTCTGGTCCCTGGTTGTGTGTTTGAGGGGTTGTGGATTCTTGAGACTCCTACAGGGTCCTGGCTACTGTGGTGAATCTCACACCCCTGCCTGACTTCCAGGACAGGATGGGTCTGCTGGCCTGGAACTGTGCTCTCCTATAGATACCCACGCTGGGGCCCCTGCACCCAGGCAGCAGCAGTGGCTGTCTGCAGGATGTTCTCTGGGCTCTACACACTTGGCTGGGTTCAGGCAAGCAGAGCGGGGACTTGGGGTGGCAATTGCTTGAGGCTGAGTGACCCCAGAGTCCTCTTCTGATCTTCCTCCTGGATCATCTCTCCTCCATTTACACCCGTTGATGACTGGGTGCTCCCTATTCTCCCAATTTCTACCCCTCGAGGACTTCAAGGCTGACACCGCCCCTTCCCAACTCCTCAGCTGTGACCCTGTGCCCCTCCCTGCGATGCAGGTACCCTGAGAAACCTTTAGGGACTGACCTGCCCCCTAAGCGCAGGGAGGTGACTTGGGGGTGTGGACACGCCCAGGGTGGGCCGTTTCTCCCCAGCTGCCTGTCCTTAGGTGAGCAAACACCTGCTTCCAGGGTCCCAGCCTCAGCCTGGCTCCCTCTTCCCATAAGGCGAGAGCTGGGGAAAGGCAGCGTCATTCCCCACTTTATGCACCAGGGGGCAGGGTAGGGAGTCTTTCAAACTTAGCGGACCTCCCCAACAAAGTGACAACATGTTGCTGTCCTGGGTGAGTCCATGTGTGGGTTCCCAGGAGGGTAGAAGCCACGTGCTGAGTGACTGTGAGCTGGAGCCTTGTCCTCTCTGGTACCTGGGAAAGGTGGAGATACCAGGGCTCAAGTTTCACGCCCAGAGCTGCGAGAGACTGCCGGACCACTGTCAAGGGAACAGGTTCAGGGAAGGGGTGTGAGGGCAGGGCCAAGATGGAGTCAGAGTTGTGGGCGGGTCGGCCGTGGATGGAACCACTGCCTCCCAGCTCTGGAGGGGCGGGGTGGGCCCAGCTGAGCTCACGCAGTGGAGAGGGTGGGGGATGTCTAGGGCAGTCCCATCACTCTTTGGATGTGCCCTTTCCTGCTGGGCGTGATGCCACAGACATGAGGATTGTTGAGAGTTTGAAGCCAATTTGGGATTGTTTTTTTTTTCTCCCCCAAGAGCAAGGTTTGTTTGTTTTTTTTTTTTTTTTTACATTTATTTATTTGTATTTTAACTTGAAGAGTGAAAAATAGAAGCAAAAACAAACATATGACATAAGCGGTAATATACAATGATACATATGTTAACAGATTTTCACAACATGGATGGCATATACATATATATATATATAAACTATCCAACACAATAGAAGTGGGTTATCCACATAATTTGTTGACTTAAGCCATTCACAGCTCATTAATATAACTTTATTTTATATACCTCCACTTTTATACTTTTCTGTTGGATGGTTAAGACTGAGTTAAAGCAAGACCTTTATAACAAAAAAATGTAACTTTTGTATCAGATAAGGTCAGTCGGGTACCCTCAGGGTTTATCCTGTAATCCTGTACGCTCTTCGCTCTTCGTAGATCCCTTGTCAGTGTCAGCCTTGTGGATGAGTCACGGCCATTGCTTGACCAATTTGCTCTCTGTGGAAGCCTGAGAAAGTTTTCTCTCCATGTGACTCTTTAGGCACACTATACATCATCAATCGCATTCCTCTGTGGCCCCATAATCTTGATCAGAAAATTTGGGGCACTACTGAGTTACATGATGTTACAGTACAGGTTCTCCTGTGTCCTCTGAGTATTCACTGACTTTAAAAGGCTAGGGCCAAAATGTTGGCTGACCTTGCAGCCTTTCTTTTTCTTCAATTTTTAATCTGCAAACATAGGTTGTTAACCCTCCAGTAGAGAAGTTTATTATTATTATTATTATTATTTTTTTTTTTTTTGTCTTTTTGAGACAGGGTCTCACTGTGCAGTTCAGGCTGGCCTTAAGCTCACTTTGTAGCTCAGGCTGGTCTCAAACTCACAACAATCCTCCTGCCTCAGCCTCCCTAGTGCTGGGATTACAGGCCTGTGCCACCACGCCCGGCTCGAGAAGTTTATTATTACCCTGCAACATATGCAGTTCAGTTTACCCACACCATTAGTCTAAATATCAGACATCATAGGCATAACATGGAACATATATTTTCCATCAAGTATTGAGATACTAAACTCTTAGTCCGTATAGAATATGAAGAAGAAAAAATTTAAAAAATAGGAATGAATTACATATATTTAAATAGATATTATTTAGAAATCCATCCATATATAGCATAGTAGCATTGTAGCATGACTGTCTTGAGACTTTTTTTTCTTGTGACTTTTTTTGTCTTATTTTTCACTTACTACCCTTTAAAAAATGGCAGTATAGTAATAGCTGGTATGTCATGACAAGAAGTACACATTCAGGAAACCAGAATGGCAGGCATTTGGAGTGTGACCCTTCTATTACACATTGTTAAATTCAGGGCAGTTGCTTGGTTCACAGGTATCAGCATATATAGTTAGTCGGGGTGAGAATCCTGCCACTTAACTGCTAGTTTCAAAAATCTTATGTTTCTCAGGATCATTGTGTTACTCATCTAGTGTGTATAAGTGAATGGTCTTGCCTCTGTCATGTTTCTCAGTGTTTCTCCTTGCCCTCTCCTCATTGTCCAATCCTCAAGTTCTCGCTTTCAACTTGGGATATTTTGTGAGTTCAAGACCAGCCTTATACATAGCAAAATCCTGCCTCAAGCCCCTTCTCCCCCCACCCCCCCAAAAAAAGACTGATGCTCCCTTTTCTGAATATTGCTGTGTTCCCTGAATGACAGTCAGGACAGAGCAGGGCCAACCAGCCAGGCTGCAGTGTCTGTAAGCCCCTAGATGCTTGTTCAGGCAACCCAGAAAAATACTCTTGGCTGCATCATAAGGAGCAGGGCTCTGAGAGAGGGGGGTGTCAGACCTGAGGACTCCCGAAAGCCTGTAAGAGAAGAACCCACTGGCCACCTTCTTTGGAAGTAACATTGCCTTAGCTGAGCAAAAACAGCAGGCTCGGGATCCAGAATAACTCATCCTTTCTTGACCATCCCAGGCATGGGGACAAGACTTCTGTTGAGGCCCTGGGCTAGGAAGTCACAGAGGGAAACTTAAGTTCATTAAGTGGGAAATCTTCCTAAGCAGCTGGAATTTTGATAATCAGCTTTTGGTCTCTGGGAGCATTCAGCCCCTGCACTGGAAAGATGTTAACTCTGGCAGTCCATGATAAATGGGACTGCGATGACCCAGACTTCACGACCTCTCACAAAATCAGGGCTGCTGTTTGGGGTTTTCTCTCCCCAGAGGCTCAGAAAGAGAAAAAGCCTGACCTCAAGGAGCAAGTGTCTATTAACATCGTTCCTGGCCCCATCCCACTCCCTCCCCATCCCAGCTGCACCCAGATGCTGCCTGGTTGTCCCCTATCTCAATGTGTGGGGGAATCAGCCTCGGGCCACTGAGGTAAAGGGGGACAGGTGAGGCTGGCAGCTGGGGATAGTGCCTGTGTCCTGCCCTCTCACCTGAACACCAGGATGCTGATGACCTTGCAGGCAGGGAAGAACTTGAAGTGCAGGGGCAGGAGCTGAGGACCTGAGGCCTGAGGTGGTCCACCTGTCTTCTTTGGACCACCTTGTCACGTAGGTCCTGTCATCTGCTGCTTCCTCTCTAGTCTCTTCACCCCAGGATACCTGCCCCTCTCTCAGAAGGGCCATGTCACATGCTGGGAATCTGCTTGGCCTGTCTATACCTTTCCCCTTTAATTTTTTTTTTTTTTTCTTTTTGATACTCGTTCTTTCTGTGTAGTTCAGGCTGGACTTTAGCTTACTTTGTAGCCCAGGCAGGTCTCAAACTCACAACAATCCTCCTGCCTCAGCCTGCTGAGTGCTGGGATTACTGGTGTGTGCCACCACACCTGGCTAAAACTTATTTTTGTTGTTTGTCTTTTGAGAGAGTGTCTTTTTTTTTCAGTTCAGGCTGGTCTTGAACTCACTATTGTAGCCTAGAGTAACCACAAACTCAGCCACCCTTCTGCCCCAGCCTCTGGAGTGCTGGAATCACAGCTGTGTGCCCCTGAAGCCCTGTTTATTTCTAGAAGTCTTACGGTTGCCCAAGGAAATGGGGCTGGAACTTGTGATTTCCTGCCTCAGTCTCTCAAATGCAACTCCAGATCTGGCTTGTCTTTCCCTTTCTCTAGCTTATCAGGTAGCTGCAGTGACGCCCCATCCTTCCTTCTGTTTTTCACCCTGTGTGGATGGAAGCCCACCAGAGTCCAGGGCCCTTCAGCTCTTAGCAGGCACCCAGTGATTTTAAGAACAGATGCATCTGCTGAGGGAAGGAACCAAAGAACGATGGACAATGACTCAGCGCTTCCCCTGCTGGACAGACGCGGAATGGTACCAAGGCTCTGCTGCTCTCCAAGGCTCCAACCAAGTTCCTGTGCAGCCTTGGACCACACAGCAAAACCCTCCTCCAGCTTCAGGTGCATTCTTCATAGCAGTATGCTGTGTGCCCAGGTCCTAGAATGAAGGACACTGGCCAGGGAGGGGCGGGGGGCTATGGCCAGGTGGGCTCAGCACCCCAGGGGTCCTCAAGGAGCCAGAGCTGGGGAGGTCTCAAGCTGGACATGGTCAGTCCCTGATGTGAAGGGGAGCCTAGCACTGGAGGGTGGGTGTCCAGATGTGGACAGGTGTAGAGGTGTACAGGGGGCTGGGGAAGAGGGAGCTAGCTGCTGGTCTGCTTTGGAGGTGACGGTGCCCTTGGCGTTGTAGAGGTAAGAGCATGCATAGTCATGGTTGACTCAAGCCCCTAACCGATGAGCAGGAGAAGGCCAGGTAGGTGGCACTGCAGTGACCTCCTGGATTTCTTTTCTTCTTTCTCTCTCTTTTTTTTTTTTTTTTTGGCAGAATGGGAGATTGAACTCAGGCCCTTGTGCCCTTGTGCTTGCTGGGGAAGCTCTTATTCCACTGAGCTAAAGCCAGGGCTAACATCTCCACATTCCAGCCACAGGGGAAGTGGTCTGAGGCTTGGAGCTCCAGTGGGCTTCAGCCTCAGTGGATGTGGCTGGGACCAGGCTAGGTGTGGCCCTGTCTAAAGGCCCAGAAGTCCCTAAGGGGGCAAGCAGGTATGGGTATAGAATCCTGCAGGCTGTTTCCTGCCTGGTGCCATGGGGCAGAAGCAGTAGGTCACACTGGGGCAATGCCTGGCCTAAGTATGGAGGGGGCACTGCGTACACCCTAGGGTCCAGAGTGGGGTGGCATGAATTGGGATACTTCATGGCTGTCTCAATACCCTAAATCAATTAAAAATGTTTTCCTCTTAGTCAAAAGTCATTTTGACTTTGGAGAAGAGCCAGAAGTCCCATGATGCGGTGAATAAGATGGAAGGGGACACAGTACCATGTTTTTCCGACCCTGCCTTTCTATTGGTTGGTACTGGGCAGCATTCACTGTTTTTGATCACAACTCATTAAAGGACTTTGAGACCTGATTCAGAAAGCAGCAAGATCAATGGATCGCGCTCAAAGTGAGGGGGAGGACTTAGGGGATTCATGGCAGTATGTCTTTTACTGATTGTAATTTTTAAAAATTAAATATTCACAAAAAATAAATTAAAAAAATTAAATATTCACTATGTATTTTGATAACACCTCACATTTCATATATATATATATATATATATGAATATAGTCTTTCTGAGACAGGGTCTCACTATGTAGTTCAGGCTGGCCTTGAGCTCATTAAGTAGACTAGGCTGGTCTCGAACTCGCAACAATCCTCCAGCCTCAGGCTCACGAGTGCTGAATGACAGGCACTGGGCACTACACTTGGCTTCAATAACTTTTTTTTTCCAATAACGTTTTTAAATATACCGTTTGAGAAAAACAAAGAGAACCGAGGGTGGCCGCCTACCCAAGAGCCCCGCCCCTCTGAGGCCCCGCCCTTTCCAAAGGGAGCTGCAGTCACATGATAACAAGGGGGCGATCAGCTGATCATACCGGAAGTCGCCGCCAGCAATCTGCGCCATGGTGAGAACAGGCGCGTCGTGGAGCGTGGGCTGGCGGGTTGGGGAGTATAGAGTGGGGGCGATCGGGAATCTGCGTGGCCTGCGGCCCCCGGGGAGAAACGTCCCGAGGCGCCTGTTTCCGGCCTCCCGTGGAGTAGCCCGGGCCAGCCACCGGAAGCTGCATACTCTGAGCCGGAAGCGGCTTTGCATGGGGCTAGGCGCTCCAGCCCGGCACACCTGTACAGAAGGTCCTGCCAGGCCCGGGATTTCAGCTGAGGAGCGAAGGGGAAGTCAGAGCCTGCGTTGGCATCGGGTTTAACATTGTCAAAATGTGGTGGTCTACGCCTGTGATCCCAACACTCTGGGAGGCTGAGCAGGAGGATCAAAGGTTCATTCTCAAGCCCAGGCAGTCTGACAAGATTGCATCTCAAAATACGGAATAAAAGACTAGGGTTGTAGCTCAGTGCTAGGACTTAAAGCTCAGACCTTCTACTCCAAAATAAAAGCAAAGCATTCCCGGAGCAGAGACCTAACTTTTTTTTTTTTTTTTTTTTTTTTTTGTCTTTTTTGAGACAGGGTCTCACTGTGCAGTTCAGGCTGGCCTTAAGCTCACTTTGTAGCTCAGGCTGGTCTCGAACTCACAACAATCCTCCTGCCTCAGCCTCCCTAGTGCTGGGATTACAGGCATGCGCCACCACGCCCGGCCAGAGACCTAACTTTATGTAGATTTGATTAGGTTAGGGGATGTCCTGCGGGTACATTCAACAAAGGAGCGGAGGACAAAACTGCGGGTGAGACAGAGTCCTTGTACCCGGGCTAGGGGAGGTGTTGTGCAGACACCAGGGGAGAGAATGGAGACGGGAAGGGCAGGCACACATTCCAATCTCGGGGGCCTGGGCTCCAGTGAAGATACTGAGCACCCCCAAGCCTCTCCAGATGGGGCCGCGTTAGAAAGTGGGACCCCAAAGGACCCATCCTGAGCCATTATTTAAACAGAGGCTTGAGCAGGGTGAGGGGGACGTTGAGGATGAAGGCAGAGCAGGACAGTGAGTGGAACAGCAGGGAAGGGGTATGGCTGAACCTCAGCAGGGGTGGGGGGAAGGGTCCCTGGGGTCGCTGTTGGGCCCCCTGCTAGTGTGTGGGATGGGTCTGCCCTGGGGAAAGCATATAGTTAGGCACCAGTTGGGGGACTGTGGCCCAGAGTGGACATCAGAGCAAGGTCTGGTGGCCGTGGTCAGGAAAAGTTCTCTAACCAGCTGGGTGATGGGGAGAACAGCCAGAGTGACTGACTGTGACATGGGCCCTGGCTTCACGTTGGCCTCCTATAGCCCACCTGCCTCACTCCTTGCAGAGGTTCCGGTTCTGCGGGGACCTGGACTGTCCCGACTGGGTCCTGGCGGAGATCAGCACGCTGGCCAAAATAGTTGAGTGCATGGGTCTGTGTGGGTTGGGAGGATGGTGAGATCACTGAGCTGTTCTCATGCTCTGTGACATAGTCATGTGGCTGCCTTCTCTGACCTGCCCCTAGCACTGAGGGCCAAGTGGCTCTCCAGGTGACACAGAGACTTTCCTTCCAGTCCTCTGTGAAGCTGCGGCTGCTGTGTAGCCAGGTGCTGAGGGAACTTCTGGGACAGGGCATTGATGTAAGTATAGGTCTGTCGCCCTCCTGTCTTGCAGCCTTCTCAGACACCCCATCCCTCTCTGCAGCCCTGCCTGTTCCTCAAACAGGATCCAGGCTGGGTGGCACGGGGCTGGTGGCTCCTGCACCCCTTCAGTGCCTCCTTTTCCCACAGTATGAAAAGATCGTGAAGCTCACAGCAGACGCCAGATTTGGTGAGAAGCCTGCTGTGTCACACATCCTGGGTGTCCTGGTTCTTAGCCTGGTCCCCTCCTCCCCACAGCCTTCCTGTATTCCTGGCTGGAAGGGCTGAACCTCCACCAGGGATGCCTGGTGCTCTGCCAGCTCATAGGGAAGCAGTCACAGTGCTTGTAACTCAGGGAGGTGGCTGTGGCTGCAGTGACACCCCCTATCCCGGTCTCCAGAATCTGGTGATGTGAAGGCCACAGTGGCGGTGCTGAGCTTTATCCTGTCCAGTGCAGCCAAGCACAGTGTAGATGGCGAGTCCCTGTCCAGTGAGCTACAGCAACTTGGGCTTCCTAAAGGTGCCCTAGGGGGAGTGGTCAGGACCTGGGGTGGAGGCTGCTGGTGGGAGGGGGGCTGTGTGGCCCTGCCTGGGACTGTCACCCAAGTGCACTGCTGCCTACAGAGCACGCAGCCAGCCTGTGCCGCTGCTACGAGGAAAAGCAGAGCGCCCTGCAGGAGACCCTGCGTGCCTGCAGCCTGCGTGGTGAGTAGGAGCTGAGGTGTGCATATGTGTGGGTGTGCTTGTGTGTGCAGTGTCTGCCCTGACCCCGAGTCTCTTGATTGAAGCCTGGGTTTCTATTCTCTGAAGCCTGTTGTTACAAGCACCTGTTTTGTTCCTGGCCTGGACAGAGGTCACACAGCTTTGAGGGTTGCAGGTCAGGTTAGGCTGGACTGGGACAGGGACAGGCTCACCTGGCTCACCCACCTGAATGTCCCCCTGTGCTCTTCAGTGAACAGACTGGCAGGTGTGGGCTGGAGGGTAGACTACACCCTGTGCTCCAGCCTGCTGCGCTCTGTGGAGGAGCCCCTGGTGCACTTGCAGCTGGAGGTGGCAGAAGCCCCTGGTGCCATGGCCCAGCCTGTGGCCATGGCCTTGTCAGCAGACAAGTTCCAGGTCCTCCTGGCAGGTGAGGCTGGCTTCACTGGAGGGGTGTGTGGCATTCTCCATCTCACTGACTTCCTCCCTCTGCCACTTTTCCCCACAGAGCTGAAGCAGGCCCAGGCCCTGATGAACACCCTGGGCTGAGGAGGAGGAGGAACTCAGCTTCCCCTCTGTATCAAGCTGCTGTCCCCTGGCTTCGGGTGGGGTGGTCTCATTTCTACATGTAGGAGGCTTAGCTGAGGGCTCCTGCATCCATTGGTTTCCCACTCAAGAGTTCAGCATGGGCTTCTGAAGGCCTTTCCTGCATCGCCTCCCTCCCATGAAATGCAGGAAGAATAAAGACAGCATAAAGGAATGTGTGGGTCCCTTTTCCGTTTCTGATCAAGGGTTTCTATGAGAGGCACTAAGTAACATTCTGACCTCCTTGCCTGTCCCTTTGTTCCTCGACTGCTGAAGTAGGGCAGAGTACAGAGTCCACAGTGGGAAGCCAGGTAACAACTGTAAATACCTATGCCCTGAATTCTGGTCACCCAGTTTTGTCAGACACAAACTATTAGCCTTAAAATGTGGGAGATTTCAATATTCTCACTGTTGAGTCAACCAGAAAAAATCAGCCTCAGAGTTAAATTTGCACCACTTTCTTAGCAGCACAGGGAACTTTTTCCAAAACAGACATGTCTGAGACCATAAAGCAATCTTTAAACAAATACAAAAGAATGGAAAAAAAAACCCCTGCATATCATTGATCATAACAAATGAAGCTAGAAAGAACCCACAAAAACTAAACTCATGGAGACTAATGCTTTATTATTATTATTATTTTTTGCAGTACTAAGGATCAAACTTGGGACCTTGTGCATGCTAGTCAGGTGCTTATGCTCTGAGTTCTCTCCCTGGCCCAATAATAGATTATTTTTTTATTCTTTATTTTGTTTTTTGTTTTTTAGGGAAGGGTCTCCAGGGTGTTCAGGGTCTTACTACTAGATCAGACTCAGTGATCCACTACAAGATTATAGGTGCACGCCACCATGCCCAGTCTCAATTGCTGTCTCAGTGTGCCCTGGGGGTGGGGTTGGCACAGCAGGCCCAGGGATCCAACTCCCAACCCCTGTGCCTGCTTGTAGGTGCTTTAATCCTCTGGTCTATTTGGCCAGCCCTAACATTGTTTTTTCTTTTTTTTTTTTGGTAGGGGGCAGAACCAGGGATTGAACTCAGGCCTTCCACTTGCCAGACAGGCATTTATTCTACTAAGCTATCTCCCAGCCCCCAATAATACATTATTAAATAATCAATGAGTCACAGAAGAAATATGACCTATTTAAAAAATTGATAGAATAAAATGTCAGTTGCTAATTACTTTTCAGCCTTTTGGGTAAGATCAAGTGTAGAGTCAAAAGGGAAAAAAATTTACAACAAAAGCATAACATCCCAATTCCTATGGGACACAGTGATAGTACTTTTGAGAGGAAGGTTTAGAGTTGTAAACTGCCCAAATTAGCAACCTAATGGTGCAGCTCAAAGTTCTAGAAAGATAACAGTCTGAATCAGAAACTAATGGAAAGAAATGACAGCAGAGCAGAAATGAGATCAAGATTAAAATAATAACAAATAAGTGAATCAAAGAGTTGGTTCTTTGAATGGCTGGTAAGGGGACCTGAGGATGCAGGGAGACAAGAGAAGGACAGAAGTTAAAACTATCAAGATACAAGATTAGGGGCTCGGGAAGATGGCTCAGTAGAATAAGCACTTCCTTGGCAAGCCCAAGGGTCTGAGTTCAATTTCCTGGTTCCACCAAAAAAAAAAAAAAAAAAAAAGATCCAAGATTAAGGGAAAAAAAATTATGTATAATTCATACCAGTTTCCCCAACATGAAGGTATCTACTATGCATCAGAAGTATACTAACAAGGGCCAGCCAGATAGCTCAGTGGATTAAAGCAGGATCCGGTTGAATCCCTTGTGTACAGTGCTGGCCCCGCCCCCAGGATGTACTGAGAGTGACTGAGACTGGGCATGGTGGGGCTGCTTGGGAGGCTGAAAACAGGAGGATCACTATGAGTCCAATCTGTGTAGTGAGACCCTGTACTACATATTAAAAAAAAAAGTGTACTAACAAGAAATTGAGAGAAGTCATATGAACAAAACAAACATACAAAAAAACTAATCTACAGCAAGTCCTGTCTCATCCCATGCATTCACAGTGGCTGGTCCTGGGGCAGTATCCCACCTCTGCCACCAGCCTTCCAGTTACTCTTCGTGGTCATGGAACATCACACCCTGATCCATGTTCAGTCACTTGTCTTCTGAGCCTGCATCCATGTTTGTATCTCACCTCAAGAGTTTAGTAAAAACTTTTTCAATAGATGGGCAGTAGGGAGATAAAAGACTATGATGGATTTAAAAATGTTGACTGTATAAGATTGATGAGGAGCCGGGGAGATGGCTTAGTAGAATAATGCTTGCCTGGCTAGTGCAAAGACCTGAGTTCAATCCCCGGTTCTGAAAAAAATAAATAAAATTCGTGAGTCCAAACCAGGCAGGGTAGTGTACACAGGTTACCCTCACTACTCAGAAGGCTCAGGCAAGAAAATTGCAAGTTCAAGGCCAGTGTGGGCAACATTTGAGAGAGCCTGTGTGAGGAGGAGGGGATGCTGCCTGCAGGGTACCTGGGCGAGCTAGGGAGTGTGAAGCATGTTCTCTGCACCGTGGTAAAGTCACTTAGTGCTGTGTTATGCAGTGCTAACTGCAGATGCAGGATGTACAGAAGAGGGCTGGAGAGATGGCTCAGTGGA